>OVBE01003052.1:0-28201 GCA_900406425.1 Iberis pinnata | reverse complement strand
ACCTATGACCACTACAACGATATGATAGTGTAATTAGGAATTGACCACGTATAAAAAATCCTACTATCACCTGGATCCTTCAGGTTGTCTTCACCTTTGGACATCTCCAATGTCCTAATTTTTTTTAACTCCTTTGGAACATCTTTATCCGGTTCTCTAACAGGTTTGAAGACTTCATTGTGCATTCCAGACTTTGTTGGTTCCTTTCCCAATCCATCTTTAACTGCTTCACTGCTTGAGTACCCATTCTTCGGATTGTCTTCATTTAGTTCCTTCTCAGATAACAGCTAACTTTGGGCAGTGAGGTCCTTGGGTTTAGTCCTAATGTTGAAGATCATCTTTGGTCCTCTCCCTAAGTTCAGCTTAATGTGACCCTTCTTGATGTTTATTACAGCTCAAACTGTTGCTAGGAACGGTCTTCTGAAGATTAATGGATCCTTAGGCTCTTCATCCATCTTCAATACCACAAAGCCTGTGAATATTGTTACATCCTTGATCTTGATAGGTAAGCCCTCTAAGATACCAACAAGATGCCTAACCGATTTGTCTCCCATCAACAAATTTATGTTTGAAGTCTTAAACTCATCCAATCCTAGCTTTTCGGCAGTGGACATAGGCATAAGGTTGACGGAAGCTCCCAGGTCACAAAGGCATTCATCAAAAGTGAAGGTTCCTAGTGAGCAAGGTAATGTGAACGAACCAGGGTCTTCTTTCTTTGTCGTTATCAAGGAATTGCATTCTTCAGGTGGTTCCACCACTTCTCGAGTTACCTCTTCCTTCACTGGTTTCGCAAAAACCTCAGGGTATTTTGCCATGATTTCCTTCTTGAATCTATAAGGGAAAGGTAACTTGGGAACATATGGTGGTGGAATGAAGGGTGCATCTTTCTGTTGTGTTAAAGATGGTTGCTCAGCAAGAGATGGTTTAGTGATCACTTCTGGTGGAGGTTGCAATGGCTTATGTGAATCAGTTATTGCAGGTTCATCTTCTTCAGCTTCTTTTAAACAAGAATCCCCCAACTAGAACCACACCATCCTCAGTGTATAGAAGAGGGTAAGTTTGAGTGGGAATAGCAGATGTCTGCTCAAGATAGAATGCATCATAATCCTTTGGGTTCTGCACAGATTTTCCTGGTAGATGACCATTCGCAGAAGTTGAAGTTGATGTGATTTTTCCTTCAAGAGTGGTGACCCTAGATGTGAGATTTTTAATCTTTGAGTAGATTGTACCGAAGGACGTATCCATCTTGTGTTGGATTTCGCCAAACTTTTTTGATGTCTCCATTGTATGAGCAGCTTGGCCTTGGAGAAGTTGTTGTAACGTAGCTTCAATGTTGAAGGGTTGAGCAGGAGGTTGGTTAGATGAGAAACCAGAAGGTGCACCAGTAAGTTGTTGTTGCTGTGGTTGTTGAAAACCATTTTGTTGTTGATGTTTTGGGTAATAACCTCTGTTCTGGTTGTAATTATTGAAAGGTTGAGAGTTCTTCTGTTGTTGAGGTGGGTACATTTGGTCTTGTGGGTTAGCAACGTTGTTACTTCTGTAAGAAAGACCATAGTTGTGAGAGTAGTTGAAGTATCCTTTGTTGTAACCCCCTTGGTTCTGCACATAGCACATTTGATGTTGAGTTTCGGCAGCTTGAATCTGAAGTTGTTCTTCATCAGAGATGAAGTGAACTTGATGTTGTTGACCCAATATGAACCTATCCAACTTCTCATTCAATGCCTTGATCTTCTTCTTAGTGCTATCATCAGAAGTAGAACTACTGCGAGGTGTTCTGTCGTAGTCCTCACTGTAAATCCCATCAGATTGGGCGAGGTTCTCTACCAACTCATATCCATCATCAACACTTTTGTTGAGGAAGTTCCCATTACTTGCAGTATCTAGCAACATTCCGATCTTAAGCAAGGCACCTCTGTGGAGGGTGCTGAATAAGGAAACTTTGCTGAAATTGTGATGGGGCATTGCATGGTGTAGTTCTTGAATCGCTCCCATGCCTCATATAAGGTTTTAGCATTCTTCTGTGCAAACCCTGAAATGTCATTCCTCAAGCGTGCTGTTCTGGAAGTTGAGAAAAACTTTGTGAAGAATGCCTTCTTGCAGGCATCCCATATAGTGATGGAGTTCCTTGGGAGGGACTTCTCCCATTGGTGTGCCTTCTCTCCCAAAGAGAAAGGGAAGAGGCGTAGCTTGAAAGCGTCTTCATTCACACCATTTATCTTCGTGAGGAACATGCTGAAAGTAAAGTGCATAAACATAAAAAGAAGCATAAAAGACTAAGATGTAAAAAACAGAGTAGAAGCAACGAGGGTGAAAGATGTAAACAATGTGAAGCAGTTCCTAAGGAAAAGGGTAATTGACTAAGGATCCATCCTGAACCACTTAACTACCTAACATACCTCATACAATGAGCTAACCCCTAGACAGTAGAAACCTAAGCAACCAATTTCAATCTCTTGGCAATCAATTTCAAGCAAAGCAATCACAGACTCAACTCTTTTCATAGACAGTAACTACTAAGCAGGCATGAACAACAATCTACTATAGTCAATAAGCTTCCTAAACAACTAATGCCTTCAAAGAGAAAACGAATCTCTGAAATCACCTAGTTCCGAACACCTTCAATGAATCACCGCTAGGTGTTGAAGGGCCTAAAGGCGGGTTTTCAGTCCTTCTCATGATGAAATACAATCAGCATTACGAGCAGGTGAGACAGAAGGGATTTAAAGACAAACAACTTAGGTACTAAGGTGAACCCAGAACATCAACCCTAGTTTGTCCCATCCTCAGGAACTTAGTGGACTACTCACTACTCATGGAAGTAGAAGCAGAGAAAACATAAATCATAATTTCAAAGCTAGACATGCAGATCTAAATTTAAACTAAGAAGAACAGCAAGTACACAAACCCAAAAACTAAGAACAACAATAAAACAGTAAAACTGAGATGAAGAACAAACTTAAAACAGGAGATTAAAAGCTTAAAACAAAAATCAACAAGCACCAACTAAACAACAACCTAAAGCTAAGCAAGAAAGTAAAGGAAAAACAGTAGATTAACTTAAAACTTGAAAGAAATCTGGTTTTTACACCAAAAACATGAAGAACAACAAAGAAAATGAAAACCTAAGACTAAAACCAAAAAAAGAAACAAAAAACTAAGCTTGTTGCAAATGGAGGCGAATTAGAGCTTTTATAGTGTTCATAGAAAAACCCTAATTTTCACTAAAGATAAAAGCTAATCATTGTCTTGGATCTTGGGCCTTGGTTCAGGTGTTATCCGGAATTGAGTTGGTCGGGTTGGAGCTTGAGTTAGTGCATGATCGATCTGAAGTGTTGAGAGCTTAGACGTAAAGGTCAAGATTGATCCAACCTGAGACGCGTTTGAGAGTGGGATCAATCCTGGAGTTGAGTACCTGAGATTGATCCAGACAAGTGCGGGATCGATCTGGTTTGAGTGCGGGATCGATCCAGCCTTCAGGTTATGATAGATCCACACTTAGCTCAGCTTTTGTTTCATGTACTTCCTTTGCTTCTTCAGAAACTTTCATAAGTTGTCCCGAGAGAGATAGAGTGAGATCGATCCATGTGAGTGTGGGATCGATATGGAGTGTTGTTAGGATCGATCTGTGATCGATTTGGATCGATCCAGGAGTGAAATGAAATCGATCCAGATGTTGCAGTGTGAAGCACGGTGAGATTGATCCAGACGAAGAGTGAGATCGGTCTGAGTATAGATAGAGATCGATCCAGGCAGAGGTAGGGATCGATCCAGTTTTGATCCTGAGGTAGATCCAGTCCATTCCATACTAAGTGTTGCCCCATTCAATGTTAAGTGCTGATTTCCTGAAATCTCACAAATCCTTCCCGAAAACTCCTGAAAGTCCTGAAAAATCTCCAAAATGCGTGCATATGAAAATTCTAATGCAAAAGTCCTAAAAATCACAAACTTACTAAAATCAACTATAAATGTGATGTATCCACGCCTAAAGACCTCAAAATTGAGTCATCAGACATCGCCAACAGTGTCTCTAAACATGGATTGTTCTAATCTTACCTAGCTTTGAGAGGTCTTTCTTGACTTCATACTCATATTTTCAAAGAAGCTCATATCATTCTCTAGACACGTTTATGTAAGGGTTGTTCTTAATGGTTTGTTTTATTTCTTTTACGTTTTAAAAAATCCTTTATGTATTATTGTTCGAGAAAAAAAAGAACAACCGTTGCAACTATGCATTTAGACCACTAGCTTTTATTTTTGTTAACTTGGAGTACTAAAGGGATGTATTCAAACAAACATTTTTAATAATTTTAAGTGATTTAGGTTTTATTGAATTTTTAGGTGATTTTATGTAAATAAGAAAATTTATAGGATTTATTTTGAAGTTATCTACAATCCCACCTTATCTTGATGGTACTTAGAGATTTTGTATTTTTAATTAAGAAAATCCACTAAAATACCATCAAATCACTTGAAATCTACTATTTAAAATATTTTCAATACCTATAAATTTGATGGTACTTTTTCAAATCACTAATTTAATAGCAGTGAAATTTGTAAGGTATTTTAAAATTTTTTATTTGAATAATAATAAATTTATCATTTTAACACAAATTCTTCCAATTCTATGTTCAATACACTCTCCTTAGTTTTTTTGTCCAACTTAAAGTATTATAAACTTTAGCGATAAAAAAATTAATTTAACCTTCTCACTTCTTTTTCTCGCTCATCTTTCTCCCTCTCGATCCACCGAGAAATTGAAAGAGCGGCGATGAGGAAATACTTAGGCCACCGTTGGCGATTCGAACAACGTTCACTTGCCTTATGACCCTCAGGCTCACCGGTGAGTCTAGCGCCGGCGAACTCTCCGTCCTTTCACTCCTGTAGTATGATCCTCCCATCTACCCTCACTTGCAAATCTCATCGGTGCCGGAGAAAGGTTGAAGCTTCAAGGCGGCGATTTCGATCCGACCAGATCTTTGTGTTGCGCCTTTAGAAGCGGTGAGCTTCGGGAACGAAATCTTTAAGGCAATTCTCCTCTTCAAATTGGCTGAGAAGGGCGAATCTTCTCTCGACGGGGGTGTGGGGACAACACTCGCCGAGGGAGGATGTCTGGACCAGACGGTGGAACGCGGTGTCCCTGGCTGCCGGAAGTTTCCTTTCCCGAAGTTTCCCATGTCGATTATGATTAGTTCCCTTCCTCCCCTTTTCTTTTGCTTCTGGTGAGTTGCGGTGTCTCTTACGAAAGTCTCTTCACCGCTTCTTGAAGTTGTGTTGGTTCATCGGAATGCTTTCCGGTGAGATATGCGGTTCACGGTGCCGCTGGGTTAGGGAGTTCTTCCTTTATCATAATGGTTACTAGGATTTTCGTTGTTGGACTTAGACCCTCTTGCATCTTTAGGAAACTTTTATCAAATCTTTATAGTTTTTAAGGTTTTTTTTGTTTGGGTTGCGTTTTTTAGTTTGAATTGTAGTGGGTTTATTTTTAGATGTATTTTTTATTTTTATTAATATAAAACTTTTTTAAAAAACTTAAGAGTATTATTTAATTGGTGATGATCACATGAACTTATGTATTAGTAGTTGTAACTAATAACGAGCTATCGACCAGTAGTATGATGGGTCAAAACAATATTTTAATCACTTTTAAAAACCTACTGATAATATTCTTTATTTAAAAAACCAACTGATAAAGTTGACACTTTTTGCAGAACTAGGTTCTCGTTGCTTTCTTTTTTTAATCTTTAATGACATCGTTCGATACAATGTTTCAGAATGTTATTCGTTTCAAAATTATAAATTAACAGAAAGAAACACTGGTGTAAAGAGGAATATATGCTTGAAAAGTACGCACATAGTTAATTTTGAATTATGATATCACATTTTTCATTGCTTACACAAGTTCATTAAATTACGAAACTAAAGTAAAAACATAATATTGGGTCGGATTATACAACTATACCTTAGTTTCAAATTAATATTATGTTTTTAACAAAAAAAATAAATCAATAGTATTATGTTTAAAGAATCATTTTGTAGATGGTTTCCGTTTTCGTATTTTATTTTGTTGGGGGCCGTGAAGTACATTTTAAAAAAAGACAATAGTGATGATAAAAACTAGGAAAAAATTGGGTCATTAATTGTCTAATTAACCAGAAAGGTGTGTTGTATAAAGGATAATTAAAAGTGGAGAGAGAAAGTGAATAGAAAAAGAGGAGTCTTTTCAGTTTTCATCATCATCAAACAAGAGACCCACTTCAATGTCACTTGTGTTAGTGGTGGGTTACAGAGGAAGAGGTAGGACATAGACGAAGAAGAAGGAAAAGATCAGTAAAGGTGTTAGCTTTTTCAAAACAAAGGTCTTTCTTAGACAAGTGAAAAGCGTTACCTAAATCTTCTTCTTGTTGGCTTTAAGGTAAAGAGTCAGAAGATGGTTACGGCGCATTTTAGCAAGGAGAGAGTTTTCAGAGGGTTTCTGGGTTGGCTCTGCTTTTGGGGACTGCTCTCTCTAACATGCGCAGGGAGACTCATTAGTCTTTCAAGGCAGAATTTTGAGGTGCACAAGCACTTGAAACGGTTGAATAAACCAGCCGTTAAGAGCATTCAGGTTTTAAATCTGTTTGCTTTTGTTTGTTTGTTTGGCTTTTACCAATCTAATTGTATCAGTAACAAGAAAATTGTAGTTTGTAGGGAAGTAAGAACTTGTGATAACTCCAAATTGATTTGCAGTTTCTCTTGTGTTTGTGATATTCCAAACAGAGTTCAGATGGTGACATTATAGACTGTGTTCATCTATCGAAGCAACCAGCTTTTGATCATCCTTTCCTCAAAGATCACAAGATTCAGGTTAATTTCAATTCCACATAATTTCTTCTTTCATGTTTTGGTTATTGCATGTCTTTACATATAATGGGTTCTTTTTTTAAACAGATGCAACCAAGTTACAGTCCAGGATGGTTGTTTGATGAGAACAAAGTGGCGGAGAAACCAATCACTCAGTTATGGCACAAGAACGGAGTGTGTTCTGAAGGGACAATACCAGTAAGGAGGACTAAGAAAGAGGATGTCTTGAGAGCCAGTTCTGTTAAACGCTATGGAAAGAAGAAGCACCGTACTGTTCCTCAGCCGCGGTCTGCTGATCCTGATCTCATTAACCAAAGTGGTCACCAGGTAGACTTTATTGATCTTTATCAATATACTCATGATGTACCATCTAATAGTGTGTTAATGGTGTGCATTTTGGGGGATCTAGCACGCCATAGCTTATGTGGAAGGAGGTAAGTTTTATGGGGCAAAGGCGACAATAAATGTATGGGAACCGAAAGTGCAGAACCCAAGTGAATTCAGTTTATCTCAGTTATGGATTCTTGGAGGTATTTTTGGTCAAGATCTCAATAGCATTGAAGCTGGTTGGCAAGTTAGTCCAGACTTATATGGCGATAACAATACAAGACTATTCACATACTGGACAAGTGATGCTTATCAAGCTACTGGTTGCTACAATCTCCTTTGTTCCGGTTTTATACAAATCAACAGTCAAATAGCTATGGGAGCTAGTATTTCTCCGGTATCTAGCATTCGTAACCCGCAATACGATATCAGTATTACCATTTGGAAGGTAAGAACCACTTTCAGCATTTTTTACCTCAAAGACGCGAACGTTATGTACCAGTGATTGTGTCTGATTAATCAAACCGATTTTCACCACTATCTCAAGAACCATTTCTATTCAGAGTATTCATAAAAATCTAAGCTTCTAAACTCAAAGATGTATACTTTATGGATCAGTGATCTCAAAGATGCTAACTTTATGGAACTGTGATTGTGATTAATGAATAAAACTGATAATTCAGGGATATATATATTGTTGTAGGATCCAAAGGAAGGGCACTGGTGGATGCAATTTGGAGATGGGAATGTGTTGGGGTACTGGCCAAGTTTTCTATTTTCTTATTTGGCGGATAGTGCATCGGTTGTAGAATGGGGAGGAGAAGTGGTAAACATGGAAGAAGATGGTCATCACACTACCACACAAATGGGAAGTGGTCAGTTTCCAGAGGAAGGGTTCACTAAAGCCAGTTACTTTCGGAATATTCAAGTAGTTGATAGCTCTAATAACTTGAAAGAACCAAAAGGGCTCAACACTTTCACTGAGAAATCGAATTGCTATGATGTCTCAGTTGGTAAGAATGATGATTGGGGACATTATTTTTATTATGGAGGTCCTGGAAGAAACCCTAATTGTCAGTAAAGAATGAATAGAAAGAAGATGATGAAGATTGATATGTAGAGGATTTTTGTTTATGCGAAGCAAGAATGTGTGAAAATATCGTTTTTGTTGATTTTTTTTTTTTTTCTTTTTCTTACATTTTATGATATCTAGATTTTGTTTGGACTTTATAGGCCTCCTTGATTAGGTTTTAGATTAATTTCTTGAGTTGGAAGAGAACAAGTGTTTGTCTGTAGTTTGCAAGCGTGAAAGAGAGAATTGCATCAGGTTTGGTTACCTTTGGGGTCCTTCAGTGTCCTTTCTATGGTACATTTGCTTATGTTGGAGATTTGATTCACTGCGCCAACTAATTATTCGGTTAATCAATCAAATTTTATCTCATTTAACATTTTAACTATAAGTGGTTAATAATGATACTTTTTTAGCAAAAGGTAAAGGAAAAAGCATAAGAAGAATTGATAATTAAGCTGATGCTTCTTGTTTCTTATCATGAATGTTACATTCTCTATTTAGACATGCATAACATTAATTTGTAAAAGCTTTTTTTTGTCAGAAGATATGATAATTTAAAGAAACAAACTATTGGATGTTAAATTAATCAAAAATAAATTAACCGAGAAATACTTATGGTAATACATAATTAAAAATTATAATTATCTTATTATATAAATTAGAATGTGTTTAATATACCAATGATAATTATGCAAACTATCTATACTATTAAAGAAAAAACATATTTTTGCAAGTAGGCAAAATAAAACAAATATTTACAATAGTTTCCTTGAGATAAAATTTAGATGAACAAACAAAAAAATCAATTTTTAGGGGTATTTTGGTCCAACAACTAATTAAAAACGCGCGGATCCTGTAAGCGGGTGGGTTTGACTCAAAAATTTTCCGTAAGTTATATTCAAAATAGATTAATTGTAGTCAATTATAAACAAATTAGCTCAACTGGTGATTGAACCACTAATATCTTGTGCGCACTCCTAGGAGTCTTAGGTTCGAGTTGCATTTGTGTTATTTTTTTATTATTTTTTACACAATTATTTTTTCATGTATTTGTCTTTCTTAACGTCATATGTCTGGATATTATTGAAGTTTTAGTTAAAAGAATTCCATAATTTTCTTAACGAAAAAGAACTATTTCCTTAAACAAAACTATCTAAATGTATTTAAATATTCATGTATATATTTAATTGAATATATATTATTCTATGATATATTGAGATGTCTTTAGATATTTTACGTAACTATATTAGGAGATGTGCTATATTTATGAGGCGAAAGAAATAATGTAGAAGATGCATTATATTTATGGTAATAAAATTTCTAAATTGCTCAAAAATATGATTTTTTTTATTAACTAGCTTCAACTTTTAAATATTTATGTATATATCCAACCAAATATAGATTATTCAATAAAATATAAAGACACCTTTAGATATTTTAGGTAACAATAATAGATATTATTGTTATTAGTTAGTTAGTTCCTATAATCTCGATATCCCCTTAAATTTAAGATATAAAAATAGAAATTATCTTCATTCTAGAATATTTCATCTAATTAATATATATACATAGTCAAACCTAATGAACTAATCATCTATCATTCGTTTTTAGCATGCTTTAGGGTTTAGTTTTTATTCTTTTTCTCATGTTATTGTTACATCTAATATTTTTTTTCTCGCAGACCAATGATGAAATAAGCTACCGGTTGTGATACTTTACATGTTGATGCTGATGAGAGACCGATGATGATTATAAGATGCAAAGGCACATGTAGTTTGTTAAACTTTTGCTTCCATTGTATATGCTAAGAGTTTTTCGAACGAATTCATTTTTTCTTTAGGTGATCTTGAAGAAACATTTGGATGATGAAAGTTATTTATTTAGTTGGAACTAGAAGCAAGGTAAAATTAATTTTATTTTTCAGTATAGGCTAATTAATACAAAAAGTTATGGTTGTTTGTTATATGAGCCAACTTCTTATATTATTTAATACTTAAAAATCTAATTATCAATTTTGTAATATATTAGTTAATATTTAAATTAATTTATATATGAGATTTCACATCTAATATTTAAATAAATTTAAAAATAAAAAATAATACGTAATAATATTAATATTATAAAATTGAATGGATAACAATTATCATATAGTTTTATATTTTCATTAACAAAATTTTGTATTTTTTAAAAAATTTATTCGATTTTTTTAGTTTGTA
Organism: Iberis pinnata; assembly: GCA_900406425.1. Classification (NCBI taxonomy): domain Eukaryota; kingdom Viridiplantae; phylum Streptophyta; class Magnoliopsida; order Brassicales; family Brassicaceae; genus Iberis; species Iberis pinnata. Next base: position 17,746 of record OVBE01003052.1, on the reverse strand, counting down.
CCATTATTTAATTTTTTATAATAACAATATTATGTTATCTTATTAGAAAACCACTAAACTCGGATTTTGAAATATTTGAAACATGCAAATCGGGTTAAAAATTATAAAACATGTGGATCATATTAATTTCATGATTATTTTTTCCAAAAAATATCGGTACTTAAAAAAATAATTTTGAGAAGATTTTCTTGAACCGTATAGAAAATTCAAAAAATAATTTAAACGAATAAATAATATAATATATTTAAAAACATATATTTATTAATTTTAATAGCAACAATCGTATATTACCTTTTTTGGTGAAACAATCATATATTAGGCAAATTATATTAGCTTATAATAACAATTTTCCCAGAAATATCGGTTATGAAATTATTTGTTAAACAAATAATTTTGTAAGACATTTAATGAAGATTTTCTATAACTACATAACATGTTTTTGGAAAATAATTTTTAAATGATAAGTAATATATGTAAACTTCCAAAAATACATAATTTCAATAATATTTAATGGTAACAATCACATCTTAACTTAACAACACATAGATCATATTAGTTTATAAGGAATATTATTCCCAAAAATATCGGATTAGTATATAGCAAATTTTAATTTTTTTAAAAAATTTATAAATTTATTTTTTGGATCATTTCACCATTGCCTCCATTCGTGTAAACAAGGTAAATCTATCAAGTTTATATCAATATATCGAATGGTAAATGTGTTTAACATATATTAATTTCTACCATTTTACCAACTTCCCAAAATATCGGTTTCAAAAATATATTTAAAACAAATTAATTTATAGAAAAATTTAAGGAGATTTTCCATAACTACATATAAAATTTTGGAAAAATATTTTTTTATATTTTAATAATATTGTTGTCATAACAATTTAATAACAACAATCGTATCTATCTATATACTGCAACTCAACTTTAATACCACATGTCACCACTCGGAGCCATAATCTACTATATGATTATGAAATATCTTTTAATTTAATAATTATCTTGAAATCTTTTGAAAATATTTTAAAATATATTTTTTGTTTTTTATTAATTTAATTTGTGTATATGTATAAAGATATTATATTTTTTAAATATATATTTTGGTTCTCGTATTCATTTTGTTAACAAATATAAAGACTTATCTTTGCCTTTGTTAATAAATTAATATAATCTAAAATAATAATATAATAATATAATTTTCATCAATTAAATATTTTAATTGCATTTTATATTTTCATATATTTTAACCCATTACTCATTTAAATTAGTGGGTTAATGAATCTTAATGGGTTACCCAATATAATTTGATAATTATTTAAATAATTATTATAAGTTAACAAAAAAAATTTGACGAAAAAAAAATCAAACACAATATTTTCATGTATGAAAATAACAAACATGGATTAATATTCATCAACAAAACTAATAATTTATTTTCGTTTTTCAAACAACGCAAATTCAAATAATATATAAGTCAAATAAAATTAAATATAACACATATATTGATAATTTTTAAATATGAATATTTCCATATCTTTTTGTTTTCTCATTTTTTATTTTGACGATTGTATTTAAGAATTATTTTATGTCCCATGATGAGTTAATGTGTTTTCAGTATCTATGATGACGGGTTATTACTTAAAGCCGTGACTTATGCAATTTTAAATATATACTATTACTCTCTTAATCAATTTTAAATGATTTAATGTAGTTTAAATTTATAAATATTTTTTAACTAATTTTAATCTTTTACTTTCGTTAGAAACTTAGAATTAGTATTTTTGGAATCAATGCAACTTTAAATTTTCTTATGTTGTTTAAACTCAATATATTCTCTTAACTATTTTAAATTTAATTTAATTTTAAACATAAAAAATAAATAAACTATGGCTTCCAAAACATTTTTTTTTTAGGATCATTTTATCTTATGTCACCAAAATATATATATATATGGTATGACATTTAGTGAAATTATAAAATTAGTTATATGAAGACATTTGACGAGCACTATAACAAAATACATGTATTACATCATTCTAGAAACCATAACATATATATGTACTTATTTTATCAAATTTTATACACATATTACATCATATACAAAATATTTAAAAAACACAAAAGTAATCATTTCAAGAAAAATTTTAAAACATCGAACAAAAATATACAAATTATTAAGTTATCAAAAAGTTTAGGATGTTACAAATTTTTACATCTTTACTACTAAAAGTAATTGTTTCATGACAAAAATAAAATTAAAACATCTTAATCAATCAAAATTTGAATAACAAAAAACAAATCAATAAAAATATTATGACTTAATATATCAAACTATGTGTGAAAAAATAAAAAATCAAACTATACACTTAAATAACAATTGTAAATTATAAATTATATTTAAAAAATAATTATCCTCGCGCATAGCACGGGTTAAAACCTAGTAATTATATTATGACATATGCTGATATTGATATGAATTCAAATGGTGATATATGTCAAATAATTTATAGAAACATAGTTTATTTTATTATTTTAACTTTTATATGTTATAAACTAGAAATTTTGGACAATAAGTAAATTTAAATTTATAAAGGAAAATAAAACTAAAATAGAAAAAAGTAAAAAGTATATTTTATACAAAAAAACTAACTGTAAATTATATAAAAACACTAACTGCACACAACACATTTTTCTATGTAAATATGAAAGATGAAAAAATTATACAATTAACCAACTATATGTATATATATTTTTTTTTTCTTTTTTTGAACCCTTAAAATTATTTCGAGATATCTACATAATTTTTTTAATTAGTTTTTGGTTTTTAATTATTGTGTATAATTACATTTTACTAATAATTAAATATATGATTTTAGTACAAATTTAATTACACAGATAATTTCATAATTTAAATATTTTTATTTGTATTCGCTTATTATAATAAGTTAAATGTTGCTAAGATTATTTTTTTTTGTCAACTATTATATAGATAAGTTAAGAAAGTAGTTTGATACAAAGAGAAGATTGAGATCTTCTTGCCGAGACAAATAAAAAGTCTGATATAGAGTTTTGATCTCTAGATATATAGTGAAAACCTAACACTTCCTATGACTTAAAGACAAAATATCCCTTAATAGAGGAGTACTAGAATGGTGCCAAATACTCATACTTGCAGAGGGAGATGGTTCTGAGATAGCATTCTGGAGTAGCCGTAAAAGAGTCTGGCAATCTTCATACACATGAATATTTGAGTATTGAAGCCTGCATATGTGATACAAAGATTCTTGCAACGCCATAGCTTCAACCTCCATTGGTGATGAAATAGGTAACAAAGACGAAGATTCGTACATTAAAACATTGCCCTTCTGCATAAGAATCCAACCTATTCCAATTAGTGTTGTTGGTGAGATCCACAAAGCATCACATCAATGAACAGAGAGAGTTGATCTTCATATGGAAATGGATTGTTGATACTTGTACAAATTGTTTGAGTAACATTCTACTCCAAGGTTGAGGCATTGGCAAACTCCATAGCATCATAGATAGCCTTGTTGATGACATCAGGAAGTCTTCATCTTTTTGTCTCATATATCAGGGCGTGTCTCCATTTCTACAGTCTCCATAGTAAATAAGGACCAAGCAGCACAGACTGAGACTAAGGCTCTGAGGTTTCTGCAACAGGAAAAGAGATCCTTAGTGTGAGCACATAAGCCAGATTTTGTATGAAGTTGTTAGTTATTTTCCCTGCTTTAAATCCTTGTAATGGAGCCATGTTCCAAATCTCTTTTGAAACTCTACACTGAAAGAAAAGGTATTGAGCTGTTTCATCTTGATCACCACATAATAAACAATTGACATTTCCTTGAATGCCTCTGCGTTGCAATGAAACATGCACTGGTAAAGAATTATGTGCCAGCTTCCAGAGGAAGAATTTTAACTTCGGTTGCACTTGCAATTGCCATATCAATTTCATTGTAGCTAGAAAAGCATCCGCGAATTCTGGTTGGTTAGCTTCATTCTGGGCTACATAGTATCCAGACTTACTGAGTATTGCCCATTATTTGAGAATTTCCACAGTGGAACATCTGATGTTTGCAACCGTGATGGTCTAATTTGATATATCAACTGGTGATCTTGAGGATCCAGTAGTGCACGCACTTTGTGGGGGCTCCAAGACATACCTGAACTATCCATCATTTCATTTACTGTCAATGAAGAATTACTATCTTGATTCATCATTGTTGCTGCTGTGTAATTTTCATTGTCCAGCCACTTGTCTTTCCAAATGCGTATGCGTGCTCCATTACCTACACTCTAGTATAATCCCTGCTTGATAAGATTAAAACCAATAGTTAAACTACACCAAGCATGGCTGAAGTTTGATTTAGGAACAACATCCTGAATTGGTCCATGAGGGTAATACTTAGCTTTCAGAACCTTTGCCAGTAATGTTGATGGATCAGTAAGTAACCTCCAAACTTGCTTGGCTAGAAGTGCGATGTTAAAGCTCCTGAGATCTCTGAAACCGTACCACCCCTTGATTTTTCTCTTGTAACTTTTTTCCAGGCTATCCAATTAATATTCTTCTTATCAATACAAGCTTGCCACCATAATTTCCTCATCATACTAGTCATCATCTTAAGTAGCTTTTGAGGCAACATGAAACATTGCATTGCATACGAGGGAATAGCAGTAATCACAGCTTTTAATAGAGTTTCCTTTCCCGCCAAAGATAATAATTTAGAGGACCAATGCTCCACTTTTTGCTTGACTCTCTGTAGTAGATGCGAGAATGCTTCACTCTTATTCCTTCCTAATGATTATGGAAAGCCCAAATATTTTCCAATCCCCCCCCCCCAATTCTACTGATACCAGTGATTTGCTGCAAGTACTGATATTGTTCCCGTGTGCAATGCTTACTAAAGATAATAAAAGACTTCAAGTAGTTAACCTCATTGCCAGAAATTTGTCCATATTATTGAAGCATATTCATCAAATGCACACATTCTCCTTCTTCAGCTTTGCAAAACAGAAAACAATCATCTGCAAACAACATATGAGAAATTTCTGGACCATTTGCACTTGCTTTGAATCCATGCATCTGTCTTTTGGTTACCAAATATTGAAGAAGGAAAGAGAGACCCTCAGAGACTATAAGATAAATATATGGAGACATGGGGTCACCTTGTCTGATGCCCCTCTCTGGTTGAATATGCCCAACAGGTTTGCCATTGATAAGGATTGCATAGGTTGGAGTAGTAATACAAGCCATAATCCAACGACACCATAGCTCAGCAAATCCTAGTTTCCTCAACATAAATTCAACAAACTGCCAGTTAACTTTATCAAACGCTTTAGCAATATCCACTTTTATGGTCATCTAAGCATCTACTCTCTTCCTAGTTTTCAATGAGTGGACTAACTCATGTTAAATGAGCACCTTATCTGAGATTAATCTGTCTTGAAGGAAAGCTGATTGGTTTGGGGAAATAAGGAGATGTAACCATGGTTTAAGCCTATTTGAAAGAATTTTAGAGATAACTTTATAGGCCACATTTGCTACACTAATGGGACGAAAATCTTTTGTCTACCTAGGATTTTCATATTTAGGGACTAAGCATATATGTGTATGGTTTAGAGTCTGATCCAATTGACAGGTATTGAAGAAATGATAAATGTAAGCTTTCACATTCTGTTCAATTGTAGACCACTAATGTTTAAAGAAACCTGTAGTAAGCCCATATGGGCTAGGGGCTTTGTCTTCATTCAGCTTCTGGAGTGATCTCCAGATTTCCCCTTCCTCAATAGATTTTGTAAGTGCCTCAATCATTGCAGGTGTTACCCTAGGCTGTAAATCATGATAAGTTGAATAATTGATATGTTCAGGGGTTACACGCTGTGTATAAAGTTTAGAAAAGTAATAAGTAAACACCTGATATACTTCCTCTTCTTTATGATGAATAATCCCTGAATCATCTTTAACCATAACTACTCTATTGTAGTCTCGTCTTTGTTTCATCTTCATGTGGAAGAATCTGGTATTTTTATCACCTTTTTGCAACCACAACACTCTGCTCTTTGTTCTGAAATATTCTTCTTCAGCTTTGTATGCCTCATTTAATTTCAATTTGATGGAAGCAATATAAGCATAATCCCTGACATTATGTTCATAGGCTTGATGAAGCTGCTGCTTAAGTTCCCGTATGTGCTTCTGTGAATTAGTCTTATTCTGCTTTTTCCATCTACAAATACTTGTTCTACATCTAAATAAAGCTTCAAAGAATCTTGTTGGAGGTAGCTCAGTACATTCTGAATTCCAGACATGATATACAACCTGCTCCAGTTCTTGATTCCCTTTCCATCTGTTATCATACTTAAACAGAGGCTGGCTTGAGAAACTTCTTATATTGGTATCCAACAAAAGAGGCATGTGGTCAGAGCCACCCCACTGTAGCATTTGAACAGTAGCACTAGGGAAGGCATCCAACCAATTAGTATTAGCCATTATCCTATCTATGCGAGTCTTCACCACATGTTCAAATCTTTTGCCAACCTAGGTATACTCACCTCCAAAAGTTATAATATCTAGTAAGCCAAGTCTACTAAAAAAGTTTTAAAGTGAAGAAAAGAACTGGCTCATCTGTAACTACCACCTTGTTTTCTGAGGGTCCTTTGATTTCATTGAAGTCACCCAGATATAATAATCTAGTAGTGTCTAGAAGGCTAGCCTGACCTTGAGACATTAAAGAACTCCAAAATAGATTCCTCTCAACAAGGGAAGGAGGAGCATAAATATAGACTAGCTTCATAACAATCCCATCTATACTTAACCAGAAGATATTATGATGAGCGGAACTAACAGCAGGAGGCTCCAATCTAACTCCATTCTTCAAAAAAATAGCTATCCCCCTTTTTTCCCAATGGATGGTGGGTAAAACAGTGATCATAGCCTAGCTTACTACATATTCGATTAACAAAACTATCTTTGTTCATAGTTTCTGATGACTCTGAATTTTCATGGTTTTTAGAAGTCATTTAACATCGATTTTGAGGTCATTAGGCGTGCATATATCACATCTATAGTTGTTTTCAGTAAGTTTGTGATTTTTAGGACTTTTACATTAGAATTCGCATATGCACGCATTTTGGAGATTTTTTCAGGACTTTCAGGAGTTTTCAGGATGGTTTTGTGAGAATTCAGAAAAAGAGCAGAAAATATGGAATGGACCAGCACTCAACCTGGAATGGACCAGCACTCAACCTGGAATGGACCAGCACTCAACCTGGAATGGACCAGCACTCAACCTGGAATGGACCAGCACTCAACCTGGAATGGACCAGCACTCAACCTGGAATGGACCAACACTCAACCTGGAATGGACCAACACTCAACCTGGAATGGACCAACACTCAACCTGGAATGGACCAACACTCAACCTGGAATGGACCAACACTCAACCTGGAATGGACCAACACTCAACCTGGAATGGACCAACACTCAACCTGGAATGGACCAACACTCAACCTGGAATGGACCAACACTCAACCTGGAATGGACCAACACTCAACCTGGAATGGACCAACACTCAACCTGGAATGGACCAACACTCAACCTGGAATGGACCAACACTCAACCTGGAATGGAGCAGCACTCAACCTGGATCGATCTCAAGACACACTTGGATCATAGTCAAGACACAACTGGATCGATCCCAAGACACAACTGGATCGATCCCAAGCCGAAGACTGGATCGATCTCAGTCTAAGTCTAGATCGATCCCAGATCGATCTCAACTCCAAATCTAGATCGATCCCATATCGATCTCAATCCCAAGTCTGGATTGATCCCAGATCAATCCCAACTTCACCTCCGGATTGATCCCGATCTCAAACCAGCTTCAACCTTGGATCGATCCCACTTCAACCTCTGGATCAATCACGCATTCTGCTCAACTTGAGCCAAGCATGCTTCGACCCAACCCGAACTCAAATCCGGAATGGACCTGACCCAAGATCCAAGCCAATGATTAGTTTTTGTCTTTAGTGCGATTTAGGGCTTTTCTTTGAACACTATAAAAGCCCTAACGCACCTCCTTTTAGCTAAGTCTTGTTTTTGTTTCCTTTTTAGGTTTTTGTCTTAGGTTTTCATTTCCTTTGTTATTCTTGGTGTTCTTGGTGTAAAAACCCAAAATCATTGAAGTTTATGCTAATCTATTGTTTTCTTTTACTTTCCTGCTTAGTTTTAGGTTGTTGTTTATCTGGTGCATGTTGATCTACTGTTTTTGTTTTTAATCTTCTGTTTTAAGCTTTATCATTTTTGGGTTTGTTACTGTCCCATTGCTGTTCTTGCTTTTCTGGGTTTGAGTTCTTGCTGTTCTTCCTGGAATGGACCAACACTCAACCTGGAATGGACCAGCACTCAACCCGGAATGGACCAGCACCCAACCCGTTATGGACCAACACTCAACATGGAATGGACCAACGCTCAACCTGGAATGGACCAGCACTCAACCTGGATCGATCTCAAGACACACCTAGATTGATCTCAAGACACAACTGGATCGATCCCAAGACACAACTGGATTGATCCCAAGCCAAATACTTGATCGATCTTAGTCCAAGTCTGGATCGATCCCAGATCGATCTCAACCCTAAATCTGGATCGATCCCAAATCGATCTCAACCCCAAGTTTGGATTGATCCCAACTTCACCTCCGGATTGATCCCGATCTCAAACCAGCTTCAACCTTGGATCGATCCCACTTTAACCTCTCGATCGATCACACATTCTTCTTAGCTTGAGCCAAGCACGCTTCGACCCGACCCGACCAACTCAAATTTGGAATGGACCTGACCCAAGATCCAAGCCAATGATTAGTTTTTGTCTTTAGTGCGATTTAGGGTTTTTGTCTGAACTTTATAAAAGCCCTAAAGCGCCTTTTTTTAGCTAAGTCTTGTTTTTGTTTCCTTTTTAGGTTTTTGTCTTAGGTTTTCATTTCTTTTTTTGTTCTTGGTGTTCTTGGTGTAAAAACCCATAATCTTTAAAGTTTATGCTAATCTATTGTTTTTTTTACTTTCCTTCTTAGTTTTAGGTTGTTGTTTATCTGGTGCATGTTGATCTACTATGTTTTCTTTTAATCTTCTATTTTAAGCATTGATCATTTTCTGGGTTTGTTACTGTTCCATTGCTGTTCTTGCTTTTCTGGGTTTGAGTTCTTGCTGTTCTTCAACTATTTAACCTTTGATCATCATGTTTAGCTTTGAAGTTGTATTTATGTTTTTCATGTTTTCATTTCCACGAGTAGTGAGTAGTTTCCTGAAGTTCCTGAGGATGGGGTAGACTAGGGTTGATGTCCTGATCTCACCTTAGGCACCTAAGCTTGTCTGAATATACATCCCTTCTGTTTCATTGTCCTTAATGCTGGTTTCTTTCACGCCAATTGAAATCTGATCTTGGGCATTCCAGCGCCCGAAAAGCGTTCAATGGAATGTCTGATCATGTTCATTTCAGAGATTAGCTCATCCTTACGAAATACCTTAAATGATTATAATATGCATCTCAGCCTAAAGGATTGGATGTCTAGGGGGCTTTTTGGCTTTGGTAGGTTGGTTCTTAATGTTTTCTAGGTAGTGTACCGTTAACGAGTTAGGTTTGGTGATTGCTTAGGTTGATTTCATTTATCAAGGGATTGGACTTGGTTACTTATGAACCTATCGTCTAGGGATAGATCATTGTTGTTTGAGGTATGTTAGGTGCTTAGGTAGATTGGGATGGATCTCTGGTTGATTACCCTTAGTCATTAGGAACTGCTTCACACTTGATTACACTTTCACCTTCTCTGCTTTTTCCTCTGTTTTTACCTTTTAGCATTCTTAGCTTCTTATGCTTTTTTGTTTTGTTTATGCTTTTTAGTTCCAGCATGTTTCACTTCACTTAGAACCTGTTAGTAAACCACCCTTTTTTTGTTTAGCTTGACTTAGAAGCATCCATTGCAATCTTGATTGCTAGTGCACACCCATTTGGATTGACACCTCATCTATACTACAATAATGGGGGGGGGGAATTGATCTCCTTAGGACCTGAAAAATCCTACTATTAATTTGGCGCCATTGACAATTGGGTGTTGTTTGCTACATTCTGGATTTTGGATCTTTTGAGATCAAGCTTCTTTTAGTACTTTACTTACATGTTACCTTTGTTTGCTTTCTTTTCAGGTACCTGCTTAGCAGTGTATGAACCTGAGAAGCAGAGGACCAACATGCTGGATTCTTCTCGTTTAAGATATCAGAGCTCTTGAACGGGAATACTCTCGGAAAAGACGTGAACAAGAGCGAGCGGAACACTTAAGACGGTTTGACTTACAAATCGCAGACAACACTGAACGAGATAACCAGCACACTATAGGTGCTGGTGACAACCCCAACACTCACACCATCAAACGTGGAATCACTCCACCTGCAGTTTAAAACAAAAACTTCGAGATCAAGCATAGTCTTATTGGAATGGTGCAGGGGAAAAAGTTCCACGGTCTACTTATGGAAGATCCACTCGATCATCTCGACGAGTTTGATCGCTTTTGTAGCCTCACGAAGATAAATGGTGTGAGTGAGGATGCTTCCAAACTACGCCTCTTCCCTTTCTCTTTGGGGGAGAAGGCACACCAATGGGAGAAGTCACTTCCCAGGAACTCCATCACAACCTGGGATGGCTGCAAGAGAGCATTCCTTGCAAAGTTCTTCTCAACTTCTAGAACAGTCAGACTAAGGAATGAAATTTCAGGTTTCGCGCAAAGAAATGTTGAAACCTTCTCTGAAGCATTGGAGCGCTTCAAGAACTATACAATGCAATGCCCCCATTATGGATTCAGCAAAGCGTCACTACTCAGCACCCTCTATCAAGTTGCCTTTCCCAAGATTAGAATGTTGCTAGATACAACAAGTAATGGGAACTTACTCAGCAAAAGTGTGGATGAAGGATGTGAGTTAGTAGAAAACCTTGCCCAGTCTGATGGGATTTACAGTGAGGACTATGACAGAACACCTCGCGGTAGTTCTGCTTCGGATGATGACACAAAGAAAGAGATCAAGGCACTGAATGAGAAGTTGGGCATGTTACTCCTTGGTCAACAACATCAAGTCCACTTCATCTCTGATAAAGAACAACTTCAGATTTAAGCTGGAAAGGCTAACCAGCAAGAGGAAATGTGCTATGTGCAGAACCAAAGGGGTTACAACAAAGGGTACGTCAATTACTCTAACAACCCTGGTTTTTCTTACAGAAGCAACAACGTTGCTAACCCACAATACCAAGTGTACCTAACTCAACAAAAAAATAACTCTCAACCTTTTAACAACTACAACCAGAACAGAGGTTACTTCCCAAAGCAGCAACAACAAAATGGTTTTCAACAACCATAACAACAACCTACTAGTGCAACTCCTGGTTTCTCATCTAACCAACCTCAAGCTCCACCCTTCAACATTGAAGCTATGTTACAACAACTTCTTCAAGGTGAAGCCAATTATGCACTGGAGACATCGAAGAAATTTGGTGAAATCTAACACAAGATGGACACTTCATTCGGTGCAATCTATTTGAAGCTTAAAACTCTCAACTCTAGGGTCACTACTCTCGAAGGCAAGAACGCCTCCACTTTTGCTTCTATGAATGGTCAACTTCCGGGAAAATATGTGCAGAACCCAAAGGAATATGCTAATATCAATGCCATCTATCTCCAGCAGACCACTGATATTCCTACTTCAACTTACCTTCTTATTTGCATTGAGGACAGTGTGGTTCAAGTTGGGGGGGGGGGATTTAAGTTCAAACGTAGCTGCACCTTTGGAGTATGAAGAATATGTTCTTGTTAACAATCCTGTTGATAAGTCACCTATTTCAAAGGAGATTGCAACACCTTATGATCCACCACCCTATGATCCACCACCATATGTCCCAAGACTGCCATTTACATCATGTTTCAAGAAAGAGATCATGGCGAAATACCCAGATGTCTTTGAGAAACCTATGAAGGAAGAGATATCTCAGGAAGTGCTGGAACCATCTGAAGAGTGTAATGCTTTGATAACAACAAAGCAAGTGGATCCTGGTTCATTCACCTTGCCTTGCTCACTAGGACCCCTGACCTTTGATGAATGCCTTTGTGATTTGGGAGCATCTATCAACTTAATGCCTCTGTCCACTGCCAAGAAGCTGGGATTCAAGAAGTTCAAGGCTTCCAACATAACTTTGTTGATGGCAGACATATCAATTAGACATCCTGTTGGCATCTTGGAAAGCTTACCTATCAAGATCAAAGATGCAACAATACTCACAGACTTTGTGGTATTGTGGATGGAGAGCCTAAGGATCCATTGATCCTTGGAAGACCATTCTTAGCCACAGTTGGAGCTGTAATCAACGTTAAGAAAGGTCACATAAAGCTGAACGTAGAAAGAGGTCCAAAAATGATTTTCAACACCATGAGCAAAACTAAGAAGCTCACTATCCAAGGTCAGCTATTCTCTGTGAAGGAACTCAATGAAGACAATCTAAAGAATGAGTATTCAAGTAGTGAATCAGTTGAAGATGGATTGAGAAAGGAACTAACAAAGTCTGGAATCTACCATGAAAGTTTCAAGCTTATTAAGGAGCCAGATAAAGGAGTTTATGTGGAGTTAAAAGAAATCAGGACATTGGTAATGCCAAGAGCTGAAGACAATCTAAAGGATCCATGAAAAGGAAGTCTTGAGTTCAAACCTCAATCTGAACGTGCACCACCTCAAAAACAACCTCCTGACATTCCAATTTCTGAAAAATATTTGGAACCTCATACCCGAACCTCAGAAATCAAGAATGGAGACCAAGTGTTTCTATTTAACAAAAGGTTCAAGTATTATCTGGGAAATGTGGATCCACTATGTTCCAAGAACTTCATGATCAAGGAAATACTTTCGGGTGAAGACATTATACTTGCTGTGGAAGTTGATGAAACACCTAAGCTGAACTACAAGGTTGATCAAAACTGTGACAAAAGAGCTTTCTCGGAAAAGACCTTAGTTCTCTCTAGAGAGCCATCTCAGGGTCATTAATCCTAAAAACAAGAAGTCAAACTTAGTGACTTAAAACAAGCTCACTTGGGAGGAAGTTCCATGTCTATCTCTGTATATATTTTAATTTCTGTGATTTTTAAATTTCAGTACTTAATTTAATGCATTTTAGTTTTCAATTGGTTTTGGTGTTTTAGATACTTACGGGATAAGTTTCGGGAATCATGCAAAGGGAAGAAAATGGTATTTGGATCGATGATGTTCGAGCCACTTTTGGATTGATCTATCTTCAATACGAGATCGAGCCGCGGAAAAAATTGGATTGATCCATGCACAACACTCCATCAAGCCACAGATCGATCCAAAGGAAAGTCATGATCAATCCAAAGAATAGTCGTGATCGATCCACATTCAACAATGGATAGATCTAAACATTATACGTCCGATCGATCCGTTTTCAACATTTTGACCAAGCCATGCTCGAGAGGGATCGATCCACTTTCAACACTTGATTGAGCCAAGCACAAGGTTCATCGAGCCATAGATCGATCCAAGAGATTGATCTGGTGGATCCATTTACAAAGTCGGATCGATCCACACCTTAACGCCAAGATAGATCCATATGCTCGAACCGTCACCAAGCCGTTCTTTGAAGTTTTGATCAAGCCGAACAAGGCCCATTCGAACCATTTGGAGCATTTTTGAATTTGAACCAAGCTTCTCTCACTCAAGGACAAAGAATCATCTCCACTTGCCCACTAACCTCCTTTACCCCATGGAAAAAATATCACGTCCACCCCATCACTTCTCTTACACACCCACACCCCCATCACACCAATGTCTCCTCTTTAATTCTCCTCCACATGCACCATCTTTACTCCTCTACCACAAACATCCACTCACCTCCACCACTTCAAAATTTCACCATGTTCTATATTAAGGGAGTATCTCTCACTCTTTCTCTCATTACCTTCACAACCATTCTCTCCAAAAACATTTTTATTCTCCAAGGCAATTTTCACTAGAAGCATTTGTTCCACAAGGATTTTTCAACAAGCTATAAGTACTTGCAAAAATCGGTTTCACTCCTTATCTTTTTTGATCTTCATCTTTAAACTCTCTTATCCATTTCAACGTAAATTTTGTAAAAGTTGGTTTCGTTCCTTCACAAACAAAAACGTTTTTGTTGAACTGATTTTACCTTATAAAATCGTTTGAACTAAAGGTGATAAGGTAGTGATTGAGACATGAATTGAACTTGATGATTGCTTAACCAACCCACATTCCCAATTCGTTTTTGCGAGTGTAAATTTGGCACTTGTTGACCTCCTTAAGCGCTTTGAAAGATACTCACGCACCTTTGCTTTTATATTGTCTTTTCAGGATTAAGGATGTCTCAACCATCACGAGAAAGGATCATAAGAAGGCAACAAAGAGAACGAGAAATCTCTAAAGCTAGAGAGGAAGAACTTGAGATTTCTCCGGAGTTTTCACAAAACGCCCCGATTCTCTCACGAAGGCAACTTCGGGGACAGGAGATTGATGAGCAGTTGCAACAAACACGAGAAAAAAGGGAGATTCAAGAGCATCATGATCTTCTCATTGCACAAGCAGAACAAGAAAGAGAACGAGAAAGAGCAGAGCTCAAAAGTTCTCAAATACGTTCGAACATAAGGTGGGGAAAGCAAATTGCAATGGAGGATGAGAATAGCAGTGAGGACCCTATGTATCGAGTAGGTGAAGAGATGAGTGTTGAGGTTCAAGATTACTATGCTGAATTCGTGGGTTCGGTAGTACAAGAAGGAACTTCCCGGATGGAGGTTGAAGAAAGTTCCGATCCGCTCTACCTAGAAGCTCTTCTTTCCCGGAACTTCAAGGGAACTCGGTTCCCTCATAAACCAACAATGGGGGCCTTGGGAATAGCGAAGGATATGTTTCACCTATTCAAGGCTACAAGCCTAGAGAAGCTTATGACCTCTCACTACGATGGGTACAAGGAAGAAACATGCCACTTCCTTGCCACAGTCCAATTATACTTCGATGATGATGATATGCTGGGATACATCACGTTCTCAGTGCAAAGCCAAAGCTATGAACTTTCCATGGTGGACTTGAACCGCCTCTATGGGTTCTCAGATGATGGGAACGTTGATGAGCTTCCTCAGTATGTAAAGGAAGAGCTGTCTGCACTATGGACAACAATAGGGGTTGGAACCTATGGTCTAGGAAAATCTAAATGCACGGGGATAAGAAGCCCGATCTTGAGGTATTTACCTAAGGCGATTGCAAACAACATATTTGAAAGGGATATAACGAGGCATGTTACTGATGGAGAAATGGGGATGATGGATACAACTTTAAAGCCCACACTGCAATACACATCTGACGGTCGTTCGATGGAAGGAGATAGAGTTAACTCTAGCCTATCTCGGATCTTAATAAACCAACTGATGTGGTATAGAGAATGGGCTACAACATCCTACAAGAAGGGGATCCGAGGAACTTTTATGGTTGGGGGAATTGTAACACCAATCTAGAGAGCCTGCAACGTTCCTCTGGAAGGTAAAGGTCACCTAACAAGGTTGATTGACGTGACCTATTTGAAGAACTCTCATTTCTTTGAGGGGTCAACTAGCGAACAAAAGTATAGTTTCATTCACCCAAGTTTGGGAGCTGCACTTCTATCACTCCCCAACGAGAAGGTCACAACAATAGGGAAGGGGACCAACATAGACTTCCAACCAAGAGCTGAAGTTCTGATATCCTACCAGCGCAAGGAAGTAGAGGAAGTAGCTAAAGAAGAAAATGTTGAAAGAACGAAAGCTCCAGTTGATCAAGAGCTAAATGAATCTGAATGCTATCATTTCAAAGAAGCCCCAACTACCAGACAAAGGAAATGCTTGGCAACTGCTCATAAAAATATAGGCAAACTTCAAAAATGGAACAAGTTCCAAGATAGCTACTTCACCAGGAAGTTCAAAGAGATGACCTCTCAGATTAAGAAGCTCACCTTGAAGTTTAACAGGGCTACATCCTCAAAGAAGAAAGGGTCCCCTGAAAACTTAGAAAGGAGCAAGTCCATCACCAACAGTCCAAGGGAACCACGAGTTGAGAAACCTCACCGTCACTCCTCTGCAGATCTTGAAACATGGCAAAGGAGGAAGAAACCCCACTCCGAAAGAGAGAACCGTGGATCAGTTAGCCAACAAACCATTCAACCACCTCAACCACTTCAACAACATCATGAACTTCAGCAGCATCAAGAACTTCAGTAGCAACAACAAGAAGCGCCGAATGCATACCAAAGATACTGTGACATGATGAATGAGTATTTCCCTTGATAATCCTCCATGCCTTTTGAGGTCCATCCCAATCCCACCCTTCATTGTATAATCCGCTTGTTGTGCTTTGATTTCTTTTCGCTATGTCTGTCTGTGGTTTCTGAGTGTTGCTTCTGATTGCTCTCTATGTTTAAAATGTCTTTATGCTTTCACTATCTGTCCTGCCTTGAGTCCAATCCAAAATTTGGTTTACATAGAGACTGTGTAATTCAGGTTTGGGGGAGGATTCGGGGGAAATAATATTAATGAAATTTTCCTTGTTTGTTCTTTTGTCTCCACTTTGCATAGCATCTATTAGCATGTAAAAACCATACAAATTTGAAATTTT
The DNA here is from genome assembly GCA_900406425.1 of Iberis pinnata. Classification (NCBI taxonomy): domain Eukaryota; kingdom Viridiplantae; phylum Streptophyta; class Magnoliopsida; order Brassicales; family Brassicaceae; genus Iberis; species Iberis pinnata. Next base: position 1,021 of record OVBE01003052.1, on the reverse strand, counting down.
TTCGAAAATCCTTCTTCAAAAACAGAGTGTCATTGTAGTTTCATTTCATATAGTTGCATATAGGATGTTGCATTTTCATGTAGTTGCATATGCATAGGGAACTAGGAAGATGATAACCTTGTAAGTATGTTGTTTTCTCAGAAAATGTTAGTGCCCTGGTTGTTAGTTGTCTAATGCATCCTGAAATTGTCTGAAGTAAAATTACACCTTGCTTAGAATGTGAACTTGCATGATCATTTTTCTCCTGAAGCATGCTGTGATTTGAAGTTTGTTCATATCTATTAGAACTTGAATGTGAATGTTTAATTATCATTTTTGTGTTTTGAATATGAACTCATGGATAATATATACATATTTGGGTTATCTTCTACCTTTTACCACTCTTGTTAACCCAAGTAGAATTCCCACCCTTTAACCTTGCCTTCTTTCAAACTCTGAATTTACTACTGAGTGGCAAGACTTTTATGGAATAAGCTTGGTAGAACGTGTTAAGTTCGAACTGACAGGAATAGGGTCTCATGTAGTTCTAGTCCATGCTTTTTGGACTAGATAGGACTAGGTGGGATTCAATTTTGAATGTTGGTTTGGGTGGAAACAATCAAAAGGGTATTGGTAGTTGGTAAAACGGGAGGTGTTAAGAAAGAACCTTAGGAGATGAAATGAAAAAGAATCAGAACATGCTAGTAGAAAGTTTGGGGGAACAATGATATGCAAAAGAAGTATGACTAGTGCAGAATAAGAGAAAGAATATGACATTGAATTTAAAAGGGTAAAACCCAAAGGATAGTATAATTGAAAAGGTCTAAAGCCATAAATGTTTAAGTAAAAGTTCCTGAAACAGCTAGCAACTATGTAAGAAAGAAGTCTCTCCTAAGTGTAACAAGGAAAAGATGAAACATGGGGAATGTGAATGGGTATGTTCACTTTGAGTTTCAAAAGGGTAGACTTAGGACTCCTTACTGGATAAAATCAGGAAACTTAGGTTTCATTAGCATTGGGTAGATGGGGTTCTATTTCTGTA
>OVBE01003051.1:0-28203 GCA_900406425.1 Iberis pinnata | reverse complement strand
AAATACATTCTACGTTTAATGAATAAACGACAACATATTTTATTCTAAATTATTTCAGAAACAGTGTTATATGGGAAGCTAAAGACTCAAAAGAAATAGTTCTTGGATGACTTTTTTTGTCAACCGAATAACCATTCAAAACTGAAAATAAGAACAAAAGTGTGTTAGTGCACAAAAAAAAAAAAAAAAAAAGAACTAAAATGTGTTAGAGACAAACCTAATAAATGATTTTCTTTAAGACTATAGGCTTAGACATAAAATTTGTGGGGACCACCATAATTGTTATATATTGATTACGTGTAAGCATTAGAGGAGACAATTCTATTATTATGGGTCTGAACGGTAACAGCGGATCAAGCGGTGCGAGTAAAAAAAAAAATTTGGGAAGGTGCGGTACAATTGCAGTTTGTGTAGAAAGCGGGACAAGTGCGATTCATAAAAAATAAGCGGTACGGAATTATTTTTGAATGGTAAAAAAAATGATATGCGGTGCGAAATTTGTTTTTTAGTAATAAATATTGACTTTTATTTGATTTTGAAAGGATTAGAATTTAATTTTGAGATTTATAGATTAAATTTAAATTGTTAATTTTTATATTAATTGTTTAAAAAATATTTTGTTTTCTCTTACCTTTTTGTAATTTTTAGAATTCCATTGAGAGTTCAAATATTTAGTTTTGCTATATTTTTGTTAAAAGAAACCAATAGTATTTTGAGGGTTAGAATTCAACATTATATTCTAAAATATAAGATTGTATTAATTATTTGGTTGACTTTGTAATAATTGATAGTTATTTATAAAATACTTAGAACATTAAAATATTTTTTTGTGTTTTTTTCTCACAGCATTCGTATGGTATCACGTTACAAGTGCATTTTTTTACTGTTTTAAATGCGGTACAAATGAAATTTTATATTATTATTTCTCACATACTTTAAAAATGCACACCGATGGTTAACATTGCTGAATGGAAACATAACTTTGGATCCCACTAATTTTTATCCGCTTTTTCAAAAAACGCGTCAGCCATTCACTGCCTATATATAAGATTTTATAAATCCAGTTTTGTTTAACGCTTACTTTTACGGTAATTTTGTTCTTTAATTTTTGAACTTGGTTTCCTTATGATATAATAATTATAATATTATGTAGGATCCTATCGTAATGTCCTGAAAGTAAAGAAATTCATGTTAGAAAGAAAAGAAAATTGTTTGAAAGTTTCAAAACATATTGTGATGTTTTATTATTGGTTTTGGTCAATCTTGCAAAGAAACGTTATTTAATGACACAAGTTAACGTTCTGAAAATAGAGTGTCGAATTAGAAGACCAACTACTAGACTTAAGCATTAATATATACAACACGTTTTGGTTGAAGATCCTAATCATTTTTGACATCTGTATCGAATGTATATAGATGTATTTTTGAAGCTATGTACTATTATGAGAGTAAGGACAGGATTAAAAGATACAAGAAATGTTTTAGTTGACGAAATGCTTTCCATATTTTTGTTCATTGTTGGTCATAATTCTAGGTATATCTAGGCTCAAGATAGATTCAATAGGTCAAGATTCTTGATAAGTACGAGTTTTAATAAAATCCTCAAGGTATTAAACACATTTGCTTTTAGTTACATGTCTAAATCCGAGTGTGATGTTCCCACAAAAATAAAAGAAAACACACGATTCTATCCTTATTTCGAGGTGTGATTTGTTTTCTTTGTTTTTTTAACTAATTATTTAAGATTATTTTGTAAAATGTTATATATTAAAAGTTTAAAATGTTAATGCAACAATGTTATTTTAATGTTATTTTAAGTGTTAAAAATATACTTTTGAGATACAAATATGATTTTTATTTTAATTATGAAAAGTAAACTCTAACATATATATCAACTAATTTATTTAAGTAAATATGACTATGAACTTAAGTAATGATTTTTTGGAATCATGATCATTTGTTTGGTGTTATCCGACCAATAATTATTAACACTAAACGATAAAACGATCAAGGGTTCGATGGAATGCATATTGATAGAACAAATTTTACGACTGTAGTAAATTCTAACATTTAGCTTATCATTTTTTAGGATTTTTTGGGAGCAGTTGATGAAAACACTTATTCTTGTAATGATAATGGGGAAAGAATATGCTAGCTATTGCAATCGAAAAAGACAATTATCCCAAAATGTGTTAGCTGAATGTCATTTTGATTTAGAATTTGTCTATGTTGTTAGTGAGTGGGATGGTTCAGCTCACGACTCAAAAATATTACATGATGCTCTAACAAGTAGTACTAACAAACTAAAAGTTCCACGAGCTATGTTTTCACATTATGATAAAAATATTGTGTTATTAATTTTTTATCTAACTTATATTTTAATGTTGTACAAAATTTTAGGAAAATTATTTAGTATAGTTTTTAGCTCTTTTCGAAGTACTCAGTATCATCCTCAAGAGTTCAGAAGACAAGAAAAAGATCCCATAAATCAGAATGAGTTGTTTAAACATCGCCATTCTAGCTTGCGAAATGTAATAGAAATGATTTTTGGCATTTTAGAATCAAAATTTCATATATTCAAATTTGCACCACCTTTTCCATATAAGACGAAAACAGAATTAGTATTGACATGTGTTGTTTCACATAATTATCTTTGTAAGAAATGTCGTTCTGATGAGTTCTTCTGGAAGAAATGTTGTTGAAGAAAGAAGTGAAGAAGAAACAACTGACGACGAAGATGTTGAAAGTGAAATTCTTCATGGTACTCAAGAACAACAGAGAGTGAATCTATTATATAATTAGGGAGTATGTTCTCTCCTCTCATGCTGTCACCTCATCACATTTTATGGTTTTCATAATTTTAAATAATTTATTAAATAAATCATAATTAACTTTTGGAAATGATATGTGAATAAAGTAAAAAAAATTAGTCATCTAAAGGCTCAATACATAATGTGATATGTAGTGTTTGGTATTTTATAATTAGTAAAATGTTGACACGTGACAAGATATAGAAGTTAAGTCAAGACAAACATTTTACTGCAGCATTAACATAACAACTTGAAATATGAAACATGTCCCTAAAATTTATGAGAAAATTTTTGCAAATATACACTTTCCATTTTTGGGTGCAAATGTTAAAGTGTTATTTTACCTTCTCAACTTTTGATAGAACAACAAAAATCATACAAAGAAAGCCGAAGACAGAAAATAAACTATTATACAAGCACGAAAAAATCTGGAAAGCTGTACCAAATGGCTACAACCAACGCTAGCATAGAACTACGACATCACGGGAAAATGCGACCTAATATTACGTTATCAAAGTTTTGGTCAAATATTAATAAGTTAATAGTCGTCTTCATTATCACATTTTCCACTCCCATTCGTCTGTTGATCTTTTGTGCAACTAGATGAGTATTGGAAAGTAAATTTGTATATGTTCATCTTTCTCACTACAGATTTATATATATAGCTATAAAATGATATAAAGACTACATATTCGAGATTTTTTCAAATATATAAAATTTTGATAAAAAGGCAGGAAATCAACATGAAAACTACATGGTTTGCAAACAAACATCATAGGAAAATTAGTAACCTATTGATATAATATTATCTATGTCTCATAGCTCTTAGGACGTCTCAACTTCTGTCTGTATGCATACATGATTTTTTTTTCTATAGGATGCGAAAAGGAGCGTATAAGATTATGATATTTTCGAAGAAGAAAGATATTATTGTTCTTAAGGAAAAAAGTCGCAACTCGAAAATATGCTTAAGTTTTTATTTTGACAGTAACTATAGTAAACTAATCCGCGCAATGCGCAAGTGTATATATCTAGTACTAATAATTGGAGAGATACTATAGCATCAACTATGTGGATGGATCCTATGAACATGAGATCTCGATGAGAAACAAAATTTTAGCTAGTTCTTAACATGTCATTGTTTGGAATAAATAGAAGGATAATAAAATTTGTTTGTTATCAAACCATGAATCAAAAGAAGATTGCGACAAAAAATATGACAAAAAACAATGAATCAAACGACTGTGTAATCACACAAAATAACAAGGTATTTTAATCATTATCATTTAGTAAAGATTCCAAAATTACACAGAATTTTATCAAAATCTCTTTAAATGAACCTAAAATCCACCTAAATTCCATTAAATCCCACTAAGTCCAAAAATCTTATAAAGTTCTAGATTCAATACATCTCTCTAGCGCTTTTAAAGCTTTTTTTTTTTTGATAAATTTTTTATAATTATAGATCTTATTTTCTAAATAACAAAATTTTAAAATCTATTATATAGAAAAAGGGATTTAAAAATAAAATATAAGTCAACCAACATAATAATTCAGTAAATCAACAATATATATATATATATATATATATATATATTGACTATAAACAAATCATCAAAAAGTAAGTCGATATAAGCAAAAGTTAAGTCTACTGGTTACAAATTAAATCAATAGTTCAAAATATCAACTGAAGTTAAGTCTACTTGAAAAGTGAAATCCAAAATTAAGTCGATAAACATACAAAAATAAATCAACACTATAATAAATTGACTTTACAAAATATCAAAAAAGTAATATATAAATCCACTCTTATTAAATAAGTTAACATAGATAACAACAATAAACCGATCAACAATTAAAAAAGTCAACAATTTAATTAATCAACTTAATCCAAAAATAAAAAACTAATAATATTAATAAATATACAAACAAAAAATTAATAAAACAGTAAATATAAAAGATAAGTCAACTAATAAAATAAATTGGCTATGTGAAAAGTAATAAAGAAAATATATTTTCAAAATAATAAATATTAATATTTTATAATATAAAAGTAATAAACCAAAAAAAGATTTATGGCGATTTTTGTGCGATTTTATCAATTATCTCTTCCGGGCTTTTGATCGATTTCAATTACTTTTACCCGAAATTCACGCTTTTCTTTGCGATGGATTTTGATGCATATTGCTGACGTGGATCCACCACTTCGATGTTTTACTTCTGGGAAGTTACCCCGCTTAAATCGGAGATTATTTCCGACGGTTACAACAGAGAACCCATGACCTCACCTCTCTGATATAAAGAATCTTCAATTACAGTTTTGATTTTCATCTTCACTATCCATATCTGTTGCTTCTTTCACCAAATCAAACACTCAAATGGCGGACAGAGTTGGGCAAGGGATTTAAAACCTTGAATTGAGAGCAAATGATCCTCCGAGCATCCTTCTTATGAATGTTGTCAGTCAGGCTGTTTATGAAAATCAACATAGCCTCATTGGAAGACCTCTCATCCCAAGAAGGCAGAATATGCGCTCAATAATAATCAATTTACCCCGAAGTTGGGGACAAGTCGGAGTTATTAGAGGCCGCATCATTGAAGGACAGCGGTTTCAATTTGTTTTCTCCTCAACGGAAGATCTTGAAATGGTTCTTAGAAGAGGACCTTGGGCTTTTTTCTGAGAGGATGCTGGTCATGAAGCGTTGGGTTCCCGGTGGTGATCATATGGAACTTAACCATATACCTTTTTGGATTCAAATTCGTGGCATCCCGATTCAGTATCTCAATCAAGAGGTGATTGAACATATTGCTGAAGCTCTTGGACCTGTTCTAAAAGTGGAATTTAATCCACATTATGAAGCACAAATGGATTTTATTAGGGTCCGGATCAATTGGCACGTTGAAAGGCCACTGCGGTTTCAACGTAATTTCCAATTCTTTCCTGGGGTGAACACTTTGTTGCATTTAAGGTATGAAAGGCTTTGCGGCTATTTTGCAATTTTCGGATTGCTGACTCATGATACGGGTTCTTGCTTAATACCCAATGGTGGAGATGAGGATCATCCTGATGATGATGATGAAGATCGAACTGAGAATGGTTTTTAACTTCCACATGAAGGTAGCAGTGTTGTGATCCGAGAATTAAGTGCAAATATCTCATCAGCACCACAACCAGTGGAACAAGTTGCTATGATCGAAGAACCAGGTGATATTACTCATTATCAAACTGTTTCTTCAACCAGAAAACGAATATTTGAAGATGAGGCAGGGCCGAGTAATTCAAGAACTGTTCAACCATCCGATTCTATTCAGACATCTACATCTGCTATTGACCCTTTATCTACAGAGATTACACAGACAAACCAATGGATGGAGGCGCAGTGGGCCCGATACCACCAGAGGATCCATGAAGACAATGAGTTGGAACTGCCAAGGATTAGGATATGACCTGGTAGTTCGACATCTAAAGGAGTTAATTAGGAAATTTTCTCCAGATATCATTTTCTTGATGGAAACAAAACAGCAATCACCATATATATTAGGTTTAGTTTCTGAATTAGGTTTCTGAATTACTTAATCCTAGAGGGCCAAGTGGTGGATTATTACTTATGTGGAAATCCTCATTATCTGTTTCTGTTTTATCTGCTTCTGCAAATGTAGTTGATTGTCATGTTAATATTAATGATCTTAGTTTCTATTATTCGGGTATATATGGTCATCCAAACCAGAAGCTAAGATATCGAACCTGGGATCAACTCAATAATATTGCATCAACTCGTTTTGCACTCTTGGATTTGTATAGGTGATTTTAACGAAATTTTATCAAATTCAGAAAAGATTGGTGGCCGAATTAGAGCAGAGACTACATTTACAAAATTCAGAGATGTCTATAAGACTTGTAATTTCCGCGACTTACAAGCAAAAGGCGATCCGTTTTCGTGGGCCAGAAAACGATACGGTCATGATGTAGCATATTGTTTAGATAGAACACTAATCAACCCGGAATGGTTACAACTATTTCCAGAGTCCTATGCTGAGTTTTTAGATATTGGTATATCCGACCATCGCCAAGTAATTTCGAGATTCATACAACAGGCTTCACCAGTTTGACGTTCTTTTAAATTTATCAGAGATATCATAATCAAGAGGACTTTAATGATGTAATCCACACTTCATGGTTATCCCTTCCCTAAAGTCAAGCCTTCATTCACGTCTCAATACTTTCAGAACACACATCTCTCGATGGAAGGCCAGACACAATATGAACGCTAAAACCAACATTTCAGTATATAAAGCAAAGCTTGAAAACTCAGTTCTACAAGGGGATACATCATTTGTTTTCCATTACCGGCGTTTGCTAAATAAAGCATATCTACAAGAGGAGATCTTTTGGGAAACAAAGAGTAGAAACAAATGGTTAAAGTGTGGAGATCGTAATACACGATACTTTTTCCATATAGCAAAACAACAGGAAGCTCGAAACAGAATTACTGTTCTCTCTGATGAACAAGACAATCTCTATAGAGGACCAGCTGAACTTGGCTCTTTAGCAACATATTATTTTTGAAATTTGTTTTTTTCTTCCACAACTACTCACATTGATTATTCCGATGTGTTTAATGATTTCCTTGTCCGGGTAACGGAGCACATGAATGTTAGTCTCACCCGAGAGATTACCATAGAGGAAGTTAAGACTGTTGTTTTTTCTATAGGAAGTTTAAAAGCGTCGGGACCTAATGGTTATAATGGTCCCTTTTATCAACTGTATTGGGAAGATATTAAAGGTGCTTTATTTTTTGGAGATTCAACAATTCTTTCATAATGGCGTATTGGATCCAGAATCAAACTATACAAATATATGTTTAATTCCTAAGATCCCCACTCCAAAAGACATGTCTGAATTCCGACCTATAGCTTTATGCAATGTGAGTTATAAGATTTTAGCCAAAATATTGGTTAATCGTCTCAAAGTTCATCTCAAGATTCAGGCGCTGAAAATAAGTAGAACTGGACCATTACTCATTCATTTGTTATTCGCGGACGACGCTCTTTTCTTTTGTCGTGCCTCTAACGAATCTGCGAGACAACTCTACACTGTTCTAAACCGATATGAACGGGTCTCCGGACAAATCATAAACAAGAGTAAGTCCAGTATCTTTTTTGGTCCTAAAATAGGAGAACATCAGCGTATCAATTTAAGGCGGATTATGGGAATTGATAGAGATGGAGGGTGTTCAAAATATCTTGGCTTACCTGAAATTGTTGGTACAAGAAAAATTGAAATCTTCAATTATATTATTGACCGACTCAAATCTAGAACAGAGAGTTAGACACGAAAATTCATCTCTCCAGCAGGGAAAGAAATATTACTGAAATCGATTGCATTATCTACGCTGCTATACGCTATGTCATGTTTTAAGCTTCCAAAGGGTATTTGTACTGAGATCACTCGTTTAGTGGCACAATACTGGTGGTCCAAACCGATTACAAATACATGCACCTCTATGCATTGGCTTACTTGGCATAAAATATGTGTTAACAAGAAAAATGGCGGATTTGGATTCCGTGATATTGAAAGGTTCAACAAAGCTTTATTAGCAAAACAAACATGGAATATTTTGAAATATCCAAATTCTTTATTAGCACGTACACTTAAAGGAAGATATTTTGCTTCTTGTTCAGTTTTGGAGGCTGGTGAAGGTACTCAATCCTCTTACGGGTGGACTTCTTTGCTTGAGGGACGTAGCTTACTTCAACCAGGACTTCGGTATTTGATAAGCAATGGCAAAAGTACATCACTTTGGACTAATCCTTGGCTTGATACAAATCCACCTCGTGCCCCTCGTCCGAAAGATCACATTCTTGATCACACGCAGAAAGTTAGCTCTTTACTTTCTACTTGCAAGAATGATTGGGATATTACACTACTACATCATTTTCTACATGAAGATGACATTCCAATTATCCAACGTATTAAGCTCCCACTGGTGGAAGCTCCTGATAGTATTGGTTGGAGTCACTCCAAGGATGGTGAGTACTCGGTCAAGACGGGTTATCATAGTACTTCCTCCTTCCATATATCATCTTCCAATTCGTTCATGCCTGGTTCACATCTATCTGCACAAATTTGGAAATTAAACATTATGCCAAGAATGAAACACTTTTTATGGAGGGTTATACATAATATTCTTCCGACACGTGCAGAACTTCATCGACGTCATATTGTTAAAGAAAATTCTTGTTATCATTGTGGTACAGCAGAAACGCTAGATCATCTACTATTTACTTGTCCGCGTATAGTTAATTTGTGGGAATCTCTTCCCATACCAAACCATACGCTGTCGGATATATATACATCGATAGATACAAAGCTGTATCAACTCTTTGACGCTTCAACTCATGGCATCAGTGAACAACTAACCAAAGTATTTCCTTGGTTCTTACTTTAGAATATCTTGAAATCTCAAAATAAAATTATATTTCAATGCAAATGAATTGATAGAATGGCACTCTATCAACAGACTTTAAGCGATGCAGAACAATGGATACAAGCTTCTCAAGATAATGAAATTCAACCTCTACAGATGCCCAAAAATCGTTCTTACTGGTCTAAGCCTCAACTAGGTTGGTTTAAATGTAATCATGATGCAAGTTTCTTTAACAACGTAACTCCGACGTTTTCTGGATGGATATTTCGTAATCATCACGGGACTTTTTGCGGAGCTGGCCACTCGACTAGCAAATTAGCACACTCTCCCTTAGAGGCTGAGATGCAGAGTTTAGTAGCCGCTATGCAACATGCTTGGATATCCGGTTTTCGCTATATGGAGTTCAAAGGAGACAATCAAGAATTATTCAAGATACTTATTGGTAAAAGTACTGTCTTCCACTTGGGCAATTGGATACATGATATTATCACTTGGAGTTTAAAATTTCAAGGGGTTAAGTCCTTTTGGATCCCAAGACAAAATAATCTATCGACTCATACATTAGCTAAAAAAAAAATTTACAATTTATTCTTCTATTCTATATTTCTTTTAAGATGTAATATTATCAGAAATAGTTGATTGCTAATGAATAAATTCTTATTGTATTAAATATATATATATATAAGTAATAAAAAAATAAAATTTGTAAATAAAAATTAATTCTATTTTTTTTTACTGGAATACAAATTATTATTATATTTATTTAAAGTATAATTAGACTAAACAATAAATAAGTAAAATTTAGCTTTTTTAATCCAACAAAAAGACATATTTTAAAATAGTAAAAACTGTGTATATTTTATAGATAATGTATAAAATTTAGTATATTTATGAAAGTTTCAGTTTTTATAAGTATTTTGTCGTTTTCTAAAAGAAAATAATTTATTAGGTACAAAATGTCAAAATCTTGGAAAGTGAACAAAAGTCATTGGGCCATCACATTTGAGTTGGGCCTACGTATTTTGAACATCAAACCAAATAATTTTATTGCATTTCTAGGGGTTTTCTCGAAATTGCTTCTCTTCTCATTTGAGTTGGGCCTACTTATTTTGAACATTTCAAACAAAATAATTTCTTCGCATTTCTAGGGTTTTTCTCGAAATTGCTTCTCTTCTCATTTGAGTTTCTGCTCATACCGAAGCTTTTAGAGAATTTTGCGTCTTCTTTTTCTTCCCTAGAATCGACATTCTGGTTATATAATTCATCCGCAATTACTCTGAATTCGCTGCATTTGGGACTCTCCTTTAAGTCAATTCAGCTATGGCGGAGAACAAAAACGGCGGAAGTCTGAGTGACGACAGTGAGTATTCATCTGAGGACGAAGGTACGGAGGATTATAGGAGAGGAGGCTACCATGCTGTGCGAATCGGTGACACTTTCAAGAATGGTGCTTATGTGATTCAAAGTAAGCTTGGTTGGGGACATTTCTCCACTGTTTGGCTTGCTTGGGACACTCACGGATCGGTAGGTCAACTTACCCTCTTTGTTATTTTGTTGGCAAGGGAATTGATCCATTGATTGTTTAGGTATCTTAGTATATCAAGTTTAACAATCTAGGCTTTTACGATTGCTGTAGAAAACCAAATGTTGAGATGTCGAATCTTTAGTCTCAGCTTAGATGGATTTTTACGGATCCTTACTCTGCCTGTAATCTGCATAAACAATCTTATCAGATTTAGAAATGAAGCTTTAATTTTCAGTTCAGATCCCTGCAAAGGTCTATTCATTGTTCTTTTTCCTGATCATGCAAGGAAATTCGTTGTCTGTAGTGTTATGTAGCATTGAAAGTCCAGAAGAGTGCTCAACATTACACAGAGGCAGCCATGGATGAGATAAAGATCCTAAAACAGATTGCTGAAGGCGACTCAGGTGATAAGAAATGTGTTGTAAAGCTACTGGATCATTTCAAGCATTCAGGTCCTAATGGGAAACATGTTTGTATGGTCTTTGAGTACTTGGGAGATAACCTCTTGTCTCTTATCAAGTACAGCGATTACCGTGGGGTCCCTCTCCATATGGTTAAAGAGCTCTGTTTTCATATTTTGGTTGGGTTGGATTACCTTCATCGTGAGCTCTCTATTATTCATACTGATTTGAAGCCGGAGAATGTTCTACTATTGTCTACAATTGATCCATCAAGAGATGCCAGGAGATCGGGTGTTCCACTTGTTCTGCCAACTGCCAAGGAAAAAATTGTTCCTGAGTCAGCTGGGGAAGCTGAAACTAAGAGTTACACATACAGCGAAAATTTGACAAAGAATCAGAAAAAGAAGATCCGTAAGAAAGCTAAGAAGGTTGTAACTCAAGGATGTGGTGTAGAGGAAGCTGCAGAAGATAATGAAAGAGATCCTAACTCTGAAGCAAGAACAAATGGCATTTCCACAGTGGAGAGATCTGAAGGAAGTTCTACAAGATTAATGGACACTGAAGATGTCAGAGAGAAGGGTAACAAAAAGAGTAACCGGGGGAACAGAAGAAGAAGCCTGTCCACAAGGAAGAAATTGCTGGGTGATATAGATCGTAAATGCAAATTAGTGGATTTTGGGAATGCTTGTTGGACATATAAACAGTTCACAAGCGATATTCAAACAAGGCAGTACCGATGTCCAGAGGTGGTTCTTGGATCAAAATACTCAACCTCTGCAGATATGTGGTCCTTTGCATGTATTTTTTTTGAGCTGGCCACCGGAGATGTCCTTTTCGATCCTCACAGTGGTGAAAACTACGATCGAGATGAGGTATCTCCATATTTATCCACTTGTTTTGTTAGTTTTGTGTGCAATCTTAAACTGATTGCTTTCGTTTCAGGATCACCTGGCATTGATGATGGAGCTTCTTGGAATGATGCCAAGGAAGGTAAACCACATGAACATATAAGTTAGATCTTTAGTTTCGGGGTGCTTTTTCTTAAACTTCTTTATTCTTTTGATTCGTAGATTGCATTAGGTGGGCGGTACTCGCGTGATTTCTTCAACCGACAAGGTGAACTAAAGCACATTCGGCGGCTGCGGTTTTGGCCACTCAGCAAAGTTCTAAAGGAGAAATATGATTTTAGTGAGCAGGACGCAAAAGATATGGCAGATTTCTTGATCCCAATTCTTGAATTCGTGCCTGAGAAGAGACCAACAGCTGCACAATGCCTAACACACCCATGGATTAACCCAGGCCCGAGATTGCTAGAACCATCACTTAAACTGCAACAACCGAGAGGTGGAGAGGAAGAAGAAGTAGCAAATGAGAGGGTAAAGGAAAAGGACGAAAGAGAAGCAATGGAAGCTGGTGTTGGGAATATCGCCATTGATGGCTCTGAACAGAATGTTGCAACGAGAGAAGGGCGTCAATGTGGTCGGAATTTTCGCTAGTAAAACGGAAAAGCCCAGAAAAAGTTATTTGTTGGGGTCGTTTTGTTTTGAGGTTTGGGTGTTTGTTTAGGACTTGTTTATTGTTTTGCTGGTTGAGGGGAATCGAAATTTTGTTGCTTCGAACTAAATTCAGGCTAATGAGTGTTGAAAATATGAAGATATAAATTGTGGGTTCAATGAGGATCCCACGGTTTACTCCATTTAGACAACAAATCAGGTGCTCTGAATTGTTTCTGTTACGAATGTATGAAGTAAAAGTGGTTGGGTGAATATTTCTTATCGTTTTTTTGTAATATGAACATTAAGGACTTTGATATATGAACACAAAAAAAGAGCCATTTTCTCTCTCGTTCAGAAACCCTAGGTGACTCTCTTGCGCTCTTTTTGTTTGGACCGGTGGCGGCAGCGGCTCCCGTAGCGCCGGCCCCGGTCTCTGATGCTCGTTTTTAATGCTTTTTTCAGGTAGAGTCGAGATCTGGCGTTTTGGCTTTGTTTGTTTGGGTGGTTCGTGGTTTGAGCGGTAGTCCGCCTCAATGGAGTCGGGTTGGGCTTTTCCGGGCTTCGCGTCAACGGTGCGGTTCTGATACCGTGGTAGGTTCCTCTGACGTTGGTTCCTGCGGCGTGCTCTCTCGGGTTGCTCCTTCGAGTCGCAGATTTGGTTTCTGGCTCTGTGGTCTCTGCTCGGGTTAGTTTCTAAAGCGCAGGTTATGTCTTAGCTTGACTGGATTCTTTCTCGGTATAGTTCTGCTTTCGGTTTCCAGATCTGCCTCGGACCATCAGTTCTGAGTTTTTTTTGTTGGATCTTTGTGCTTCGTTTTTGGCTGTTTTGTTGATGTTTCCTTTTGGTGTTCATAGTGTAGACTATTCTTTAGCTGGTTTCTGCTTTTAAGTTGTGGTTGATTCGCCGATTTGCCTTTGTTGGTTTGATCTTTGCTCTATCTGGTTCTTCAGTTTTTTGTTGCCTCTCTGGTTTCGATCTTAAGTCGTGGCTATTTGCGTACAGTTTGCCGGTTTGAGGTGGTTCGCTCCTTGTATCTACAGTGTAGGGTCTGATCGTGGCCTTCTTGCAGTGAGTCTTCTCGGCTCGTTGTAGAGTTAGTTCGCGCCGCTTTTCCTGATTGTTTCTCGAGCTCCTTTAGTCTGTTGGGTCCTCTTGGTCGGATTATTAGACTCTTTGTGCTTCTTTGCGAGGTAGCCGTATTCATTATAGGAGGAATCACGGTCAAGATATGTGGTATAATCCTGGTCCGCTGGAAACTTGAAGAGCTGTTGGAGTTTGTGCTACTTTCTCTGGTGTTTTCGGTAGTCTCATCTATTGGCTTGGTTCAGTTGCTTTGCTTTAGTCATAGTTTATGTTTGGCTAGTTTGTTTTATGTGTTTGGCTCCGAGGATAATGTATAATTTCTGTCGGCTTTTGGCTTGTTTTGGTTTCCTACTTTGTATTCCACCATGTATCCCACCATGTTTCCTTCAATATTATATAAGACTCTAGTTGACAAAAAAAGGAACATTAAAGACTTTAGATTGCCAACTAAAAATTTGTGTATAATTTTGGGGGAAAAAAGCAAAGTGCATGTATACTTGTAATGGTTATTTTTTCGTGAACTCACTTTTCAATCTTATTAAACAATATCCACATTGTTTAATATTTTGAATCGTGTTTCCGTACTAATAAAAAGTAGCTCTCAGGTGTATGGTATCGACACGTTGTCAGGTTACCAGGTCAAAATACTGACGTGTACAAATGTAAAACCGAATCAGATTCATTGATTTCAGTCAAATAAAAAACTACGTCGTTTTGCATTAAAACTTAAAAAAAACACGAGTCCAAAATCCCTAAAAAAAGTTCGCTCTCTTTCGTTTTTCCTCTTACTAATTTTCTTCTTATGATCACCAACATAAAAGCTTCCACGAATTTTCTACAATTAATTCATCAACTCCCAATTCCTCAAACCTGATTCAAGAATCATGACATGATATAACAAAAATAGAAACACGTCATAAATTTATTAAAAAGAATCATCAATATTATGCTCAACCCAATTCCAACAAATTCGATATGCGAATTTGTTAACGCAAAATTTCACTCCACCTCAAGCAGGTATTTCTCACCGTCAAGCTCCACTCCACCATTCAAAATATATGTGAAGAAGAATTGAAAGGATGAGTTTGAGATTTCGTGTCCAATAAAAATATAGATGTGAAGAAGGCAGTGTGTTGCCAGGCGAAGAAATTTTCTTCTCATCTTAGAGTTAATCAAAGAGAAATGGAAGAATAAAGAGACTCTTATGTTTGTGAGATTGATATCAGTAAGGTTAAATCCACTCTTTGTTTGATAGAACCGATTCGTAAGAATCCATTAAGAAAATTAGAAAGAAGAAGAACGAAAGAGGGGAAAGTTTTTTAGGGATTTTGCACTATTTTTTAAAAGTTTTAATTGTAAAATGACGTAGTTTGATATTTGACCGAAGTTAATGGATTTGATTCGGTTTTTTATTTGTACACGTCAGCATTTTGATCAGGTAACCTGACTGTGTGTCGGTATCAGACACTTAAAAGCTATTTTTATTAATACGGGAACATAATTTAAAATATTAAACAATATGGATATTGTTTAATAAAGTTAAAAAAGGAGTTCACGAAAAAGTAACCATTACACGTGTACAAGCACTAATCGACCTTTTTCCCTATAATTTTGGGATTGAAATTACAAATAAAAACTAAATGAAAATAATTGATTTTAAACAATACTATATATATATCAAAACAATTGTATCTTATATCTTACAATAGATTATATATTCTAATATATATTTTTTTTCTAGGAATGTTTGCAACATAAATATTTTATTTTATTTCATTGATATTTTAGTACCTTATTAATTGATAGACACTAGAGATGGAACGGATTCAGATGTTTGGATCTGTAAAAAAATATTCGGATCTGGATTCGCAAATATCTGTGATATCTCGAACTTGATCTGAATCAACATTACAAAACAAACTAAAATATATTAGATTTTTTTTTCAAAAATATAAAGGTTTTTATAAATTATATTTAAATTTGTTTTATAAGGAAATAAATTTATATGTTTCAAAATAATAAAAATTAAAATATTTATGTGTATTTATTAAAAATAAAATAATATATATTTAAAATAGATATAAAACTATCATAATATATATTAATAACTATATACATATTTAATATATATTGGTTCGGATCTGGATCCGGATATCCTGACCTACAAATTTTAATATCCGGATCCGGATTGAGGCTCCACAGATATCCTATTTTTCGGAGCGGATCCAGGCGAATTCCGTATCGGATCTCTAATCCTGGATAATAATGTATTTGAGATAATAATTCAAGATCTGATCCGGGCGGATCCCGCATTGGATCTTAAATTTTTGCTTGAGAAGAGACCAACAGCTGCACAATGCCTAACAAACCCGTGGACTAACCCATTCTCGGATCATGACACCATAAATATCCTAGTTTTGGGGTATCCATTCGGGTTTTGGTTTGGGTCCGGTTCAGTGCAGATACCCATACTAAAAAATTATAAAACTGTTTGGGTTATTTGAAAGTACGGTTCGTTTCAGATATTTTGGTTCGGTTTCAGTTCAGATTTCAGATTTTGGGTAAAATGCATAGCCCTACTCATTATGTTTTGGGGGTGTCCATGTTCATTATATGAAGTTGTATGTCATGCAAAAATCTAAAAAGAACGAGTCGTTGTCTTTTGATTTCATTTGGTTCCCAAATATTAAGTGGTGCATATGTGGTCAGATGCACTTAGATTCTCTATTTAAGCTGTCGGTTTGCTGCTTTATAAAACAAAATTAAATTATATTGATTTTTGTTTTCTGTTTTTAGTTTCAAAATTTGTATTTAGCTTTTAAGTTTCATTCTCAATTTAAGTTTTACTATTAATTTTTTAATTTATTATTAATAATAATAATAATAACTATTAAGTACTTTCACTTTTTGTAATTTATGCAACGAATAAGTCAAGGAACGAATATCTACTTGAAGCAAGAGATACTCATATGTTAGCAAAAGAAGATATAGTTAGTAATTAACAATACAACAATGGAAAAAAAAAATTTCACTTATAACAATCAAATTTAATTTTATTTTCAATTTAAATGATAGTAAATAGAGAAGTAAAAATTGTGGAATTTTTTTTTAATATTTAATATATAATAATTAAAATAAGCTATAATGGTTTTGAATATGAAAATAAACATACAAGATTGAAGGTGCTGTCACGTGTTAGGTTCTCAATGTTTGATTTGAGGAAATTTTACTTTATTAGATAAGATAAGTAATGTTATTTAGAAAAAAAAAACTTTAAAATACACAAACTTTTAAACTTTTGTAGTTTAATACACGAACTTTTTTCATACTTTTATTTGTTGTTAGTTTAATTCTGCTAATGAAATTAACAGCTCCGTTAATTTAATAAACAAGTGAGTTAATAATTTTTAATAATATCCGTTTTACCCTCGTTGATATTTACACAAACTTTTAGCACAATTATTCATTTTTTATAATTTTACATTTATTGTTTCTACCCAAATTGATTTTGGGAAAACTTAGAACCCTAACCCTTGCGAATCACCTTCGTTGAATCATCACTATCACTGAATGGCCAAACTTCAATCAATTCACATGTTTATTATTTTTGAACAATCACATCTTCTTCTTCTTCTTCTCCACGATATGGAGCAGAGAACAATATAAATACTCTACTAATTAAGTAATACAGAAGCAAGATACTCATTGCTAGGACAAACTGAAATGGAACAAGTGTCACAATTGAAATCGCTAGTTTACTTTTCTGTTATCGGAAAAGGATCCAAACCCATTGTTCCGTACAAATCAGTTCTTGCGAAAGGTGCGAATTTTTTATCAAGCTCTTCAATGGCGGCTACTAAATCATATTCTGATTTAAGCAAAGGACGTTCCTCTTTGCTTGAAGGAGGATTCGAATTCATGTCTTTTAGCTCTGATTGCATCATAACCTAAAAATCTAATCTTTTTCTAGGTTTTTTTAAGAATTAATCGAAAGAGAATGGTTTTTTCTTAGATTTTGATTTTGGGTAAAAATTTGTGTAAATATTGACGAGGGTAAAATGGGTATAATCAAAAATTATTAACCCATATGCTTATTAACTTAACGGAGCTGTTAACATCATTAACAGAATTAAGATAAAATTTCTATTTTGAATTGTTTGTGAATTAAACTGACAATGAATAAATATTTGAGAATTTAAAGGACAATGAAACAAGTTCATGTATTAAATTGGCAAAAATTTAAAAGTTTATGTATTTTAAAGATTTTTTTCCTATTATTTATGATATAAAAGTAAATATATAAGTTTGAAGGGGCTTGTCACGTGGTAACTACTCATTGCTTGTCAGGTGTCAGTTTCTTAATGTTCGCGTTTGAAAAAACTTTATTTTTATTAGATAAGATAGGTGATAATATTTATATATATAATTAAATATACAAATTTGAATAGTTAACCACGTGACAACTATTAAAAATATCCAAATATATATTTTTTATAAGTAAGGTTTCCAAACTCAAGCATTGAAAATTTGGCATGTGGCAATCCCTTTTTAACTTGTATATTTATTATCACATCCAAAATTGCTATCACTAATTTTAATTATATTTACTCTGAAAGGCTGCCCATTCAGGTGGCGAAGATCCTACATAAAACCGATCAACCAGAGATACTTTTGCTGAACGGGTTAGTTTATCTACTTTCTCATTACATAAACGAGGTAAGAAGAAAAAAAGAACAACGGGAAAGAAGAACATAAGACTCTGATATCTAACACAACAAAGTGTTAAATAATCGATTACGTTAATTTATGATTTCTACTAGATTCCATATTTTATGATAAAATAGTAAATTTATTTAGAATAGATTATCAAAAATTATTAAATTTAAAAAATAATTTAAAATTCAATTAATATATATGAGTAATAATAATATTGAAACATTTGTGGTCTCAAAGGATAATTTTTGTTATATGTAATCTATCTTAATCTAGAAAATACTTGAAATAATTATATAGCCTTCTTTGAATCGAACTCCCATCGTCTCCTCCCAGCTTCTCTTCTCCGGCGAAGCCGTCGGACCTCAACGTCTCCATCGGCAAGGACTTATGCATGGCAGGTCGGAATGCAGGTTAGTCCTTCTTCTCTCATGCGTGAGCTACATCTATCCATAGAACTATGATTTAGGGTTTGTAATTGGATTTGATGATTTTGACTCATTTGGGTGCAAATTGATACTTGCTATACAATTCAAGAATGTAGTTGAATGTATGTGATTGAATTGAAAGTAGGTTTACAATAGATGAGATGTCTATTGACATATCTCAATCGTACCCGAAACCAAGAATCCCAATCGTATAGGTAAAACTAAGTATAGCTGATAGAATTGATAATTGTAATATACTAGGTAAAACTTAGTATGACTGTAGATAACTGGGTAGAACTAAGAACAAGAGGAATAACTAGAAATTTATTTTGTTGTTTTTAGCAGGATACAATGGCAAAACACGTGAGCGTATATTTCAAATTCAGAGGACGCATGTATAGTGTAACCTTGACGACAACGGTAGAGGATATAAGTTTGGCAATGATGGAAGAAATTTTTTTATAAAAAGCTTGCGATGGATGAAAGTAAAGTAAAAATGTCATTGGGATACATGCCGTTGGTGGTTGGATGTGAGGAACAACTTACTATCTATGATGATGAGGATTTGTTTGTTTACCTAACGTCCATGGATAGAGAGAACCGTAAATGTCTTTTGTTAGTGGAGGAGACGAGTATATTAGATCAATTAGATAAGCTATCAAGAGTGGGCCAAAGATGATAAAACACCAGTGCGTGAGGTAAATAGTTATAAGTTTCAGATTGATATAACCGGCACCGAAGTATCTGATTGGAATGTACAAGATTACATCAAAGAGCTTCAGATCATACGTCTAGATCGCGTGAAAAGGAAGGGGAGGAAACATGATAAGAGGAAGCCATCTGTTGGAGAATGGCGTCAAAGGACACAAAACAGATGGTGACCATGCAAAATTTCGGTTTCAATCATCTGTTGTTTGGATCGCATCGTTATCCAAGTGAATGATGGTGTTGTAAAACTATGCTTGTGTTGTAAAACTATACTACATCTTACTAGTATTTTTTTGGATTTTATGTATGTTAGTTCAATGATTGAGTATTTGAAAGTAAATTAGTATTCAACTTTTAATATAATACATACTTTTATACATTTCATTGATTAGTGAAAATAATATGTATGTAAGAAACTAATAGTCAAAATAATTAAAAATAACTCCTTGTTTCATAATTTCTCTTATACATTCCATTGTCTTCACATGAACATTTTCTTAGTAAGAACAACTTCTAAATGACTATTCTAAAAAATGATGATTTCAAACATATTATTGCATTAATCACGTATGCGTAAATGGTAATGCCGAAAACTGAAAGGTAAAACTACCAAAAAATTAATATTATAGGTAAAACTAAAAACATTTGAAATCACAAAAAGTATAACTATGAAGAAGATTGGTAAAACCAAAAACTTTTGTTAACTAAATGTTATTTTTCGGAGGAAAAAATAGATTCTTTGGTCAAAAAAGTAGATTCTTTGGTCAAATAAGCAGATTCTTCGTTCAAAAAAGCATACTACCTCACTCTCTCTCACTTTTGTATCTCTCCAATCATTGAGGAAGTCTCTCCAAACCCAAAGTATCGATCTAATTTTACCTGGGAGTAGGTACTTCCCTTGCGTTCAACACCTTTAAGGTAATTGTTGTTTTTCTTTCACATATGCGTAAAACTTCGTGGAAATGCATAAAATTGCGTGAAACTGTGTTGAACTGCATAAAACTGTTTTAATCTTAATGCGTAAAACTGTTATCTTTCTTCGTTGTTATTTGTTTGTTAAGACTTGTAATATGCATTTATGTTATGTTATCTGTTTGTTAAGACTTGTTAAGATCATAATCCTTCACAATTAATTCATAACCGAGTAAAATACCACCATAAGTTGTCTACTTCACAATACCACCAAAAAGAAACAAAAACATACACCTTGTCCCTAACTTAATTTTTTTCTTGTACTTAGATGGAGGAAATAACATTCTTGATTGTTTGATTGCCTCAACTTCCTAGTATTACACCAAGTGTTACTTATTGAATATTCCTTGACACCTTCTACTACCAAATGCATCAATTCTATTGTTAATTTCTTATCTCATCTGAATCTGAATCAACTTAATTCAGGACCTCTTCGTTAGAGTTAGCAATCACTTCATTCTCAGTCCTTTCTGGCTGATGAATTCCAGCAGATGAATTCTAGACCACTTCATTAACAATCACTTCATTCTTCGTCTCCGTCACTGTCATATTATTCGTCGTTGTCACCGTCATACTCTCATCAACCATCACCATCATATTCTCCTCAGCATTCCTGTTCTCCTCAACCGTTGATGATGGCGTGGCGGCCGTCCTCACAAACTTCACTTTTACTGTTTGAGATTCTAAAAAAACATCTTCAAACACTTTCCTCTTTTTCTGTTAGATTCTCTCCCTTCCTTTTACACTGCCTACTATCAACCGATTTTCTTTCACCTTCAACTTTTACTCAAAAGATTCTGATTTTTTCTAACTTTTCTTGAGAAAATCATATAGAGAGAAAAAAACAAACTTATCAGAATTAACACACACAAATATGAACTAAAAAGAATCAAATAAAATTAGGTAGAATTAACACACACAAATATGAACTCAAAAGAATCAAATAAAATTAGGTTTTATGAAAATCTACAACAATATAAGAAGAATCACCTAAAAATTTCGAGCTCCAGATATTATATTAAAAGATTTTGAGTAGCAGAGAATCCTCAAAGTTCTCGTAAGAACAAAAACCATGAGAAGAAGAAGATTGATAATCGCCTGAAAATTCCGAGCTCCAAATATTATATTAAAAGATTTTGAGTAGCAGAGAATCCTCAAAGTTCCCGTAAGAACAAAAACCATAATTACAATGAGAGATCTATTTTTGAGTTAAGGAGAGAAAGAGAAAGAGATTTTTATTTTAATTGAATTTTGGTCGGGGGAGAAAATTGATTGGTTCGGGTGAGAGGAAATATTGATTTAGGTTTGACTGTTTGGTAAATCGAAGCGGATCGGGTGGATTTTACCCCGATATAAGTTGTAATTATTTCAAGTATTCATAGGTTTTTGGTCATTTCCTTACTCTCTGTAACAATTGTCCTATGGAGATTGTCTTCTCACATTTAGGGGTAATAGAGGAGATGCCTTTGTTCTGCTCTATCCGAGTATGCTGCTGTGTCTTTGCAACTTCCTTTTCATGAATCATCTATGTTTGTCTTCTTGTTGTTGTCTACCTCTAGTCCTATTAGGATTTTCATTGAATGATTCAATGATTTCACATCTCTGTTTGTGTTCTCCTACTCACATCTGTGACTATTTAATGGAGAACCTGCATATTCAAGTCCATATCACAATAAATCCAGCGACTTGGGAATATAAAAAAATCCCTAGATCTCTCTCTCTATCTCTAAATAGACTGTATATTTCTTCTTCTTTTATACCAGAGATCTCTCGTTTTGCAATTTGGGTTCAACTCATCCCATAAATCTTTGCATTGCTCAGGTTCAAAAATTTTCATTGGCAGTGGGTTTGTGTTTAACCTAGTTAGCTCACCAAATTCGTTTAATCCAAACCTAATAGGTTGATCATGAACGATATTCTGAATCTCCTTCTTATACACGCGAAGCTGTCTACAAAGTAGATAATGTACTGTCTTACCATACCACACGATCTTGCTATCAGCTAGCTTGGCAGTGATTCCAACATACAACCACTTCAACTCTTGCCACACATCATTACCTATTGCTTCTCTAACTCCATGGATGCCTCCCATACATAAATTGTGGTTAATCCCTTTGTTTTCAAGATTACAAGCCCCGTCAGCGTAAAGTCTTGGAGGGTAATCTCGTGTTTGATATTCAGAGGTAGACATCCGATCATAAAAAGAAAAATATAAATTAGCCAAAAATACAACTAACCTAACAGTGATGGAAAACAAAATCAGCAATAACAAAATATAAAACTCAGCAACAATAAGATATATAACTCAACTACTATATAAACTAACTCAGTCACATCAAAATATAAAACCCAGCCACGATATAAATAAAACCCAGCCACTACATATACCAAACTCATCCGCAACAAGATATATAACTCACCCGCGATGGAAAGCAAACTCAGTCGTATCAGAAATCAAACTCATATTTAAGATAAAGCAAAACCCTCGATCATGTCCTATGACCGTGCGGATTTGTCCATAAAAACCTGTTGTATGTATTGGCTCAACCCCCAACGCCTGTTTTTTGGGCCTAAAAATTCGTAGCCCAAAACTTCTCGCAATAGAGCAGGTTAAGAGACGTACGCGGTCGAAAACCCGCATTGACACCCCTATGTGTAGCTAAGAAGATTATGTCAGCATATCAATTAGTTGTTGAAAAAGCTTTCTCTACTGGTAATAATCTGTTGTGTATTATATGAATACATGCCTCGGTTTATCATCTAATCCAGTGAAGTTCATGTTTTATGTCTTTATAGTGAAAGTTCTCAAGGAGTCGAAAGTGATGCTTCATGTTGCATTTGTGTCGTTTGTGCACAGATTCATCAAAGCCAACATTATGGTAAATTTTTTTTCTAAGAATTCAATAGGGGTTCAACCAATGGAGGAGAATTTGAATTAAATGAGATTATAGTTTCTAAGTATAAAAATAGTATTTAATTTTTTTTAAGATACCCATATGAGTATCTATTGATGGAGATGGTCTTAGGTTAGTTAAATTTTTAACGAGTAAACATGTATGCAGTGGCGACAGTAGGAGGTGGTCATCAGTGTCAATTGGCACCTACTAAATTTAATAAATTAATTATTTTAGTACAAATTTAATTACATTTGTTTAAATATTGGGTCAAAATTAGGTTTCACCCCAATAAATATCTGTTAAAACTTATAAATGATCTTATTAGTTTATATAAATTTTCATCTATCATTATAATATTATATATTTTTATCCTCGGTTTTAAACATCAAAACTACATCAAGCAAAGCCGTAGACAACTACCGAGCCTGTCAACCAACATCTGGAAAAAAAAGAACTAGTCGACCTACCTCTAGAACTCTGACTTGCAAAAGAGCAAGTAGAGACCCAAACCAAAGATCACCCGAACCGAGAGACTAGCAACTCAACCTTCAAATCGAATCCAACCAGACCAGAACTTGATTGAAACTATTTATAGACAAGAACCTGAAGAAGCCGCGGGAATGCTTACTGAGACAATGCTTACCGAGACAAAGGAAGAACCTGTAGAGGGAGGGAGAGGAGACGACCAAACACTACTGGAGGAGGGGGGGGGGAAAGAGAAGAGGCTCCAGAAGAAGAGACAGTCCCCAACCATACGAACACTCTAACTTCGAAGACATGCTACTTTGAGAAAAGAACATGAACGAGGCGGAGCAGCTAGGAGCAGATAACTGAACCAAAGCTCGAGGAGCAGGGGAAGGAAGAATGAGGCTCCAAACCAGGTGCAAAGAAAGATGTAAGGCGCACCATGGTGTGAGAAGAGGAACTGAAATTACTGTTGGCCGACCCAACTTAGAGCACCTAATGAAGCATTACAAGTGAACATAACACCAGACAGAGATACACGCAGATGACGACATATAGGATACAAAACTTTCAAAATCTCACGGGAGAGAGAGAAGAGCGCTTGACAAGAGAGAAGCTGGAAAGTGAAAAGCAGGTTAATGAAGGTGGAAATGCAACATCCCAGAAATTGATTTTCGGACACCGAAGATGAAACATAGCTTCTACCAATCAAATCCTTCAGCAGAGGTACAGACCCAACGACGAGAAACCGAAGAGCCGAGGAAGGGAGCAACGACAAAGGAAAAAAGGTAGCACGAAGGCAAAAACCTAGCTAGAACAGAGAGAAAAATTTAATCTAGTTGACAAAACCAAGGGCTTCCCAAAGTTATCTAACTCAAAAAATCGCCGAAGAAGACCAAAATAGGAGGTGTATGACACACTGAAGTAGGTGTGACAAGCAAAGGCATAGTCTGAGGGACAAATTGTGCAGGAGGTTGAGTGTGATGAATGAACTCATCGTCTTCATAACCAAGATGTGATTGAGATACTTGCGTGTAGGCAGGAGATGGTTGTGACAATGATTCCTAAGCATAAGGGAAGACTGTCTCTTGAAAAATCACATCACATGAGGTTGAGATTTGACCACTTTCCAAATTATAAACTATCCAACCCTTCTTACCGAAGGGATAACCCAGGAAAAAAAAATGATTACTTCGAGTTTTAAATTTATCACCACCATGTCGTTGATAATGAACATAACATATTCAACCAAAAAATTTCAAATGGTTTATCGGTGGAGGTCGATTGTATAATACCTTAAATGGAGTCTTACCATCAAGAATCAATGATGGTGTGAGGTTAATAAAGTAACATGCAGTAAGAAAACAATAACTTCAAAACTAAACCAGTAGATGAGCTTGAAATCGCAAAGCTCTCACAACATTGAGTATAAAGTCAGTGTTTATGCTTGACCCGTCCATTATTTTGGGGTGTACCAACACATGAAGTTTCATGGAGCATCACGTTCTCCCAAAAATAAGTGCCTCATAAATTATGAGCCATTGTCGGTTCTTAGGTTTTGATTTTCCAATCAAATTGTCTCTCGACAAAAGATATGAAATTTCGCAGAGTATATGTGGTTTTAGAGTATATGTGGTTTTAGACTTAGTCGAAAGTAAGAAAATCCATAAAGCATGTGAATAATCATCAATTATTGTGAGGAAAAATCGGGATCCACAAATAGTCGTAGTTCGATAAGGACCCCATAAATCGCAATAAATTAAATAAAAAATCTCATAAGTCTTGTTATTACACAAAGGGAAAGAATCTCGTGTTTGTTTTGCACGTATACAAACATCACAAGTCTTCGAATCAAAACAAAAACTACTATGAGAATCCAAATTCTTCGAAAGTTTCAAAACTTTAGTACGAGGGTGCCCCAAACGTTGATGCCACAAATCACTGGGTTGGAGGTCCTGATTTTGTGTCATTGACGCAACTGCCACACTCCTAAAAAAGTAGAGCCCACTTAACTGCTCACCTGCTCCAATCAACATACGTGTGATGCGGTCCTGGACAATACAAATCTTGGCAGAGATCTGGAAAATACAACCACGATCGCAAGTGCTTTGTGAAACTAAAATTAGATGACAGTGTAATCCATCAACAAAAAACATATTGAGCAGTGTCATATGAGGTCTAAGATATACATGTCCGCGCTTTGTAGCCATAGTAAAACGACCATCAAGTAATTTTATATAAACCGAAGCCATATCACAAACATCCATGAGAAAATCAAGATTGCCCAGTGTCAATGATCCAGGATTCAAAGAAGAACTTACCAGAGAAACGTGATTGTGTACCAACGTCGCGTTCGTTGAGCATGTGAACTAAGGTCTTCTATTGATGGCCATTCAAGCCACTTAAACTAATCTGATAAGCCTTTGTAATAGTTGTATGGCCAGCAAAATTAGGAGAAGCTGTTGTAATGTTGTGCACTTGAGAAATCTCAGTCCAACTAGTAGAGGAAGAAGGCTCTTTAAGATCAGTCATGTTCATGTGTGTTACACCCGAGTTATTGTGTGTAACACCTTGTTGTACGTTCAGATTTTTGGAATGAGGACCAGCCCAACATGAAGGATATTTTGTTTTCCTAAAGAAATTCTCTGCAAGATGACTAGTTCGGCCACAACTTGAACAGACAACACAAGCATCACATACATGTGAAGATTGCTTAGGACGATGTGCAACAGTTTGTACAGCAAAGCTCACACCATTATGTCTTTCTTAAATCATCCGACTAGCTCTGTTAGATTCTTCATCTTGTGAAACTACTTGATAAGCTTCATCAACAGAGGGAAGAGGGTCTTGCGATAACAAATAAGACTTAACCGCACCAAACATATCCTCATCAAGACCCATTAAGAATTGGTGTAATTTATCCTCTTCTCGTTCACGTGCAATTTCTTCAGTTGTCTTTGCCCTTTGAAAAACTACAAGACCAGACCATAGCTTTGTAAGATGACCATAATATGCTTCAACTGCTATTCCTTGTTGCTGAAAATTAGCTAGCTTGGTTTTTAAACGTTGCACTCGTTGACCGTTCTTGACAAAAAATCGCTTTCGAATATGAATCCATAGATCGTGTGCAATCTCATGTTGTGATAATGAACTGCTAAGTTCTGGTGCAATAGTTGATTTGATCCAAGAGACGACCATGGCGTTTTTAGCCCACCAGTCTTCGAGATCTTCAGAAGTTTCTGCTAGTTTCGGGATTGAACCATCAGCGAAACCAAAATTTTTCCTTGCACGTTAGGCAAGTTGAAGATTCATAGCTCATTCATCATAGTTAGGACCCGGTAAAAGTGGTTGAGAGATGATGGATCCCGGATTACCACCTGATGAGAGATCATATGGATCAATACGTTTCTGTTAATACACCAAGTTTACCTGTGGAGTTCCGGTAGACATCGTTTCTTAGAATAATATTTCGATAGAATGATCGATATATTGAAAATTAAGAAGAAGAGTAGAGTACGGCTGCAGAAAAGAGAAACCTAAAAAAATAGATTACACTCTAATACCATGTCAAGAAAACAGATTTGATATAAATGTTTTTCATATTGATAAAGTTGCAGAGGCAAAACCTTATATATTCAGTGTTTAACCTAAATAGAATTA
This sequence comes from Iberis pinnata, assembly GCA_900406425.1. Classification (NCBI taxonomy): domain Eukaryota; kingdom Viridiplantae; phylum Streptophyta; class Magnoliopsida; order Brassicales; family Brassicaceae; genus Iberis; species Iberis pinnata. The sequence continues at coordinate 616 of OVBE01003051.1, read as the reverse complement.
ATTAATTATTACTCTATAAATGAGTAATTAACTATTTATAAAGAAGTTCATATAACACTCAATAAGAAAGATCCCATTGATGTTGCAACATAGATAGGAGATGAGGAGCGTCGTCGTCTGTACTAGAAAGAGACGCGATACTTCACCGGCGTCGAAACACCACTACGCTTCCGTGACGACTTCGCACAACCAGTATTGGTAGACAACGCCACGACTTAAAGACACGTTGCACGGATGTTGGGCCAGAAAACAGCGACCGGTGCTCCGCTTTTCTTCATCTGTCGCCTGAAATTCCGATAGAGAGATTTAGAGGGGTGAGAGAGACATTAAGAGACAGAAGATGTTGTAAGAACGAGAATATGANAAACCAACCACTAAAGATTTATTAGACAAACTTTCAACAAGATCTTGCCTAATGGAATTATTCGACACTAAGACACTCCTTAGTTCGACACCAATCAATCTCTATCCTATAATGAGACACAAACGTCTCTAATACAGATACAAGAATCTGAACACTTAGGTCTTTCTCCTAATTCTATCCTTGATTTAAAATACTTCGTGATTCAGAAGGTAACACCCTGGTTTAAGTGTCTCACACACTCGATCTGTACCT
>OVBE01003050.1:0-28212 GCA_900406425.1 Iberis pinnata | reverse complement strand
TGATATGTATAGATATATATATATATATATATATATTATTTACAATTATACTTTCATTTTAACTAATAAGTTTATAAAGAAAATTTTCTTTAAGCTAAATTATTAGATTTTCTAAGGATTATATATATATATATATATATATATAAGTATAGACTTGTTTGGTTGTGTAAATAGTAAGTGGATATTTATTAGTTGTGTGTTGGCTATAGAAATAAATATTTAATTTTCTATATATTTTTATCTTTAATAAAATCTTTTATCAATTCATTAGACTCAAGACCGGTCTTAAAATTTTTAAAAATTATAAAGACTGCATTCTACAAAAAATAAGCAAAAATTGTATAATCTTTTTTAAAATGGGCTTTTTTCTTAACTAAAATTTTTAAATTGAAAAAGGGCTGCAAGCTCATGCTTGCTCTGTTTGGGCTCATGACCGACTCTGATTAAATTAATAACCTATAATGTAATATTCAACAAAATTAATGTTTGTTTTGAAAAAGATTTTCTTTTTAATATATATAGTAGATGTTAGTTACGGTTGATTCTGATACATTTTTAATACATCCTCTGTTTTTTAAATGTTTGATGCTTTAGGTTTATTTAAAAAATATTAATTTTCACCAATATTTATATAGTTTTATGTATTAATATAATAAAACCGTAAACTTCAAAACATATTAATTGAAGCGTCACTGAGGATAGAAGACGACCGTGCATATTTAACACATCGATTGCCTTGCCGTGGCCGATAACTAAAGCTAAAACCACCTCCATTGGTGTATTTAGTGAGTTTTTTTAATGAGTTTTTTTACCGTAATAAATGATTAAAATTAAAGAAAAAATATGTTCACACACTAGAAATGGTTCTTGGTTAAGCAATTTTAGAAAAGTTAAAATACTTTTAGGTGTCAAACATTCATTGGACTTTTTAAATTTTAATTTTAATTTTGTGTATTTTTTTATGTTTTGAATGTTTTGGATTAAGATCTTCACTAATGGAGGGTTTTAGTTTTAAGAACTTTTGTTTCTTAAACCTTTTAATTTGATTATGAAAATTATTACAAAAAAATTTTAAGAAATTTTTATGAGTATTTCCAATGGAGGTGCTCTAATTCGCTGGAACCAAACTCCATATTGTTATAGTATCTTGATAGGATTGAAGTTTTAAGTTAGTGGATGAAGTCGACATACATTCCGATACAGATTTATTATCTTTATCACTCCGATAACCCAATCCCCACGCACCCGAAGAAGACCATAACACTCACTTTCCATCATCCATCTTTATTTGCATTATTGGACCAAGTTGTCGATTATCGTACGGAAGAGGATTCAAACTATTTAACCATTCATTTACATCATGATAAATAGGTTGATGAATTGCTTCTAAACTATTTAAACTACTAATGAATGCACGAAATTCTGGGAAACAAGAGTTTCCTCCTTTTTTTTATAAATTGATTATCAAAGCAAAGGCAAAGAAACAAATAAAACAATAATAAGCGAATATAAGTTGAGAATATGAAGCATAAAATTGAAGCTACAGTAGAATCACTTCCTGAGCTCAAAAAATTTGGCAAGTTTCTGAGAAACGGTTTGTTCATTCTCGCTTACGTTTTTTTCTTCTTCCTTAACATCATCATCTCCTTCGTAAACAAGATAAATCCCATGCTTCTTTAGGTCAACACCTTGTTTGAATGGTGGGTTTCGTTTGATCACCTGTATGTTGTAGCCGTCTTTCAACATTGTAACCATTGGATGGAAAACCGAGTATCGGCAGATATGTAGTTGATCATTGCTTGATCTTGGCACTCCAGAGAGGTGCAATGTGTGGGTGTACGAGGCTAGATCAAGTTTAAGAATTTGGGCCTGAACCTCCACCACATCAGGCAACTGGTAGTCATCTTTAATTTCACTGTCTAGAGCCACAACAACAGCAAGTATTACTCCTTTAAGCTCTCTGTTTGGATGAGCTGAGAATGTTAAAGGCCCCTGTGAGAACCAGTCTGGGATTCTGTCTCCAGGTAAGCTCAGATTCCTCATCATTTTCAAAGAAGCCTGCAAGAATCAAAACTGTAAGCCAACACTTAACAAACCCTGAAATCAAACTAATTGAGATTTTTGTGGAGTTTGCAGAATCACCTTGGAAAGGCTTTCCTTTACATCAATGGAACATTTGGAGTTACAACCGCTCATGTATAGTCGTTTCAGAGCCTTCAAGTGCTTTAGGCCTGGAATTTCATCCAATTTCTCACAGTTTGTGAGATTTAGCTCATGCAAGAGCTCCAGCTTTGAAATATCGGATATACTCTTCAATGAAAAGCAGTTTGCTAGGTTTAGCTGTTCCAGACTACAAGGAAGAGGAGGAAGAGACTTGAGCTCTCGGCAGTCATACAATGAAAGTTTTGTTAGAATTGATAAACCCTCGAGGCTAGCCGGAAGACTCTCAAAACAATTATTCCCCAGATTCAATATCCTCACATGTGAAAGCTTCTCAAAAGCATCTGGGATTTTACCCAATATTCCCCAACTACAAGCATCCATTTCCTCAAGCAACGATAGGTTTGAGAAAGACTTTGGTAGTTCTTTGCCATCACCTGGATAATCATTCACAGGACTTCTAAAAAGAGGCTTCTTCAGCATTTTCAATACCCTTAGATTTGAGAGGTTACCAAAACTTTCTGGCAACTCTGTCACCGAAGTTTCCTGCATGTACAGATGGTAAAGAGATTTCAAATCTCCAAATGATTCAGGAAGCCTCTTAAGCATTTTACAGTTGTTCATCCTGAGTAAGTTTAGTTTTTTCAGCTTGCCAAAACTTTCAGGCAGTTCTTCAATATTAGAGCCTGTAAGGTATAGCCTTTTGAGTATGTCCATATCTCCGATTGATTCAGGCAGAAACTTCAGAGATTTGCAGTTCCTCAACTCAAGTTGGCTAATGAAGTGCAAGCCACCAATCTCTTTCGGTAGAGTTTCAATTGGGGTATTATCCAACTGAAGATGAAAAAGAGAATTTAATCCATTGATTGAACATGGAACTTGTTTAAGAAATTTGCAATCTCCTGCTGAGAAGTCAGTCAAAGATAGCAGTGAGCCTTGGTTTAGATGTAGCTCCTCCACCGCACTCCCATTGATTACCAATTCCTTCAACGATTCGAGATCATTGATAGCGTCAGGAATCTTAGAAAGGGATGTGCAGCGCACCAAATACAGCTTCTTGAGATTTTTCAGTTTTCTAATAGAATCAGGAAGATTTTGCAATGCAGTACCACCTAGATCTAGCGTCTCCAGTGATGTCAATTTGGCAATAGTGTCAGGTATCTCTTGAATAGATTTGCAACCTCTTAGACTAAGCTTTTCAAGATTTTGGAGGCCATCAATAGATTCTGGTAGGTTCTTTATTGCAGTTTCATCAAGAAGGAGCTCTTTCAAACTCGACATGGCACCAATGTTTTCTGGCAACGCATTCAGATTATAACAGCCAGAGAGGAAAAGTTTTTTCAGACACTTCAGCCTAGAAACATCGATACGAAACTCAGCAAGCTCTGAACACTCTCTAAGGTCAAGGTGAAGCAAATTTTCTAGATTACCAACTGATCTAGGAACCTTCACCAGAAGCTTGCATCGCTGGAGAATAAGCTTCTCTAAGGCTTTATGGTTTGATAAGTCAGGAATGGCATCTAAGCTATGACAACCACGCAAGTTTACAACCTTCAAGCTCCCCTCCATCTGAAAATCAGAAAGAACGGTTTTAGTAGTGAGACTTTGAAGCAAACTATACAGTTTCCCATTTAGAAGAAAAAAAAAAATTGAAAGGCTACCCATTTGTTCCACGGACTCTGGACTTGTGTTATTCCACTTTCTGAAAGATCAAGAACGGCAAATTGCCCAGCAAGAAAAACCGGTGGAACATTTTTCAATGGACAACCTTTCCATTGTAGCCATTTGAGTTTAGATGGAAGGAGTTTGAGATCTCCTTCCAGTTCTACATGATTAATCTGAAGAAGTCTCAAGCTCTCCATTGGTGCAAAAGTCTTTACAGGAATGGTGATTTCACAACTTTTTGGCTTTTCTTCTGCTGGAAAACTTATAAATTTATTCCTCACGTATGTAAACATAGATTCGATAGTTATTGGATTGTTGTGTAGATTCCTCGATGCAATTTCAGCTGCTGTTAGATCCCTTTCAAACTTCTTTTCGAAATCAAATATTATTCCTTGGGTGGATGTTGTTCCCTGTTATCCCAATTCAGAAAAAGAGAAAAGAAACAGTCACAGAATGTAAGTCAAATAGAAGTGTTATAGTTAACTGTAGTAGATAAACTACCTTCATATAATTCAATACGTTTATAATTTCACCACGATCCCATAATCTACTTCGCATTTCGGGATCCTCACGGTTTTCATTAAGGACCATCTGCATACCCATGTCTCTAATCTGATCATGCATCCACAGAGTATCGTTGTACTTGATCTTAACAAAAGATTTCTGTCTGAGGATACTGAGAGCAGCTTCACCATTAAACCCACATCCTTTAAGTACATCTACAACTTCTTCTATTGTTATCTTCATTTTAAGAAAGAGACACGCAATGTCAAGAAATACTATTTTTTCCTCGTTTTGTAAAGATTCGAAACTCAGCAGCAGAATATCATGCAGATTGTTTGGTTGGGTATTTTTCAGCTTCTCCAGTTGAGTTTGCCAATCCTTTACCTCCTTTTTGTCATACAAGAGAGATCCAAACACTTCAATTGCAAGTGGCAATAGTCCGGATATCTGGACAATCTTTTTTGATATTTCCAATAGATTCTCTGTTGGTTTTTCTTTTCCAAGTGAATGAAAACTAAACAGCTTCAATGCCTCCATCTCACTCAAGCACTTGACCTCATACTGTTGGTTCACTGGGAAACTATTGAAAATCTCTTGATTTCTGCTAGTGATGACTAAAAGACTTTCATTACCATACCAACTTTTTTCACCAACCAGCGCATTAAGCTGGTCTGCCTTATCGACATCATCTAAAACAACAATAACCTTCTTTTCATGAACACTTGCTCTTATCTTTTGGACACCAAGGTTCACATCCTCTATTTCTGGTAGACCACGAAACAGTCCTTTGATTAAAGTTTTTTGTAGGTCGACTAAGCCATTTTGGTCTAAAGATTTCTCCCTAACATTTGAGATGAAAACTCGATGATCCTCGAAGTTGGAAATGATCTTATTATAGAAAGCTTTTGCAAGGGTCGTTTTCCCAATACCACCCATACCGTAAAGCCCCAAGATTTGAACCCCAGAACTGGATTTAACTTCTAACAATTTCATCAAATCTTGGATACGTGAATCTAGTCCAACAGTGTATTCTCCCACTTTCTCTGGTGTATTGGTTACTTCTTCTAAAACCCTTTTCACCACAAGCCCTATATTCTCATCTTCTTTCTCTTCTTTTTTACCAACTGTGTCATCTTTAACTTCACCAGAGTCTTCTCTGCAAATGTCCACGAAAACCACATAAATTTCAACAAAATAAACATTCACATCCTAATTTCGATTCAGTGTGTAAGTCTTTATGAGTGATGATGATAAATGCAGAGGTTGTACAATAGAGAAAATTAGAGATGAGATATTGATCTAGGCACCAGTGAGAGTTAGCGTAGTTAGGGGATAATACGACGACGGAGGCTGCCGAGTCCTCCATGGTTGCGATGATACTTGGAGCAATTTCATCCGATCGCCTCCGAAACAGCGACGGTTCTCTAATCTACCTCTTCTAAAAGTCTGTATGTTTTTGGCGGTATCTTTTAGAGAATTTCTTNTTTTTTTTTTTTTTTTTTTTTTTTTTTGCTATTTTTGAAATAATTAGAAATAAATAGTAGTATTTTTGAAACATGGAATTCCTCTAATTTTATTGATACACTATTACAAAATTATACATATCTTCATCAAACATTTTTTTTAGTTGCTGTTTTTTGGAACTTTCATAATCGTTATAGTTATCGACTTATCGTTTATATTTTGGTCGACACCGCTCTCTCTTTGTTTCTCATAGACTAACATAAATGGCTTTTCTCTGAAGTTGAAACATCTCACAGATCTATATATCTCTAATAGTCAATTTTGTTTTCTGAGATATATCTGTGTTTGGCTTTAGGAGTTAAAAGTAGTATTTCCCTAGAAAAAAAAACCATGCTAATATTGCTAGTTAAAGACGATGAATCTTACAAATAAAAGGAAGATCTGTTAACTACCAATGAAAGAACAAAAAAGCTACATGAATGTTTAAAAGTTTTGATGAGACTGGTTTATGTATATGCCAAACTATTCGCCGACTATGTACAGAGTTGGTCTAAAGTTTAAAAGGCTCACAAGTTTGTTCTTTTGGATTCATGACTAATCGACTATGAACAGATGATATATATTTAATAAATGCAGAAATGAGAAATTGGAGTCATACCCACAAATCAATCCGGAGATATTTCCGGCTAAAGTCATAGCCTCCTTCCATCGATCTACCTTGACCTTGCCAAATCTTTTGGTATGCTCTTCAAAATCCTTTTCAAAAGGACCCAAGTGTTCCCGAGCATGCCATGGTTCGACCTTATAAAAGATAGGTATTAACGGACGTTTAAGAGGTGTTCTTAGATCGCAGAACATAGCTAATTCTTCAAGGCGCAGGTGAGATTTAGCATAAGTTGGGGACAAAACAACGACGAAAGCCACTGAGTCCTCTATAGCATCCACGACACTTTGACTGAGCTCATTATCATCTTCACTTTCCACTTCTTCGTTCCAGACACGGATCTCTTCCTTGACGAACGCGTCACAGAGACGCCCAGTGAAACTGTTGATGTTTGGATCTCTTTGGAAACTGAGGAATGTGTCCCACTTGAGCCTCGAACGCAAATTGGAAACAGGGCTATTCTTCATCATCTCCGATTGTTTGCTCTTCGAAATCAATCAATCTTGAAAGTCAAAAGGGTGCACAAGATACAAAGCTTTACAACAAGGGTAGTTTATATTAATTTTCAGCCGTTGTCGTCGCCAAATCAGAAACGTCACGCAGTTCCATGTTTAATATATATCAGAACGGCACGCAATGGTAATTCAGGCTTGAAAGACGGCAACGAGTTTCATTATTTTTATTGGCTAGCATGGACTTTTTCGAACACTGAATTCGTCGTGGATTTCAATTGTTAATAGTATAGATCAAATTGTAGATTCATATTGATATTATCTTTCTAACAGACCCAATAAGCTTTAATTAATTACTAGTCATCGATGTAGTATTAGTATAATAAACACTTGGAATTGTTATACTCAACTAACAAATTAAAGTCAACAGAAGAACATCAGCTTTAGTTAGTAAAGTTCAGTTGTTAATAGAGAGAGACTTGTTGATGTTATAGATCAAAATGTAAATTCACATGGACTAGTTCTTAGACCACCTCTATCAAAAATTGAGATGGGTTTTTTTAAATTGGTATTTAAAAGAAAAATATCTAAAAATAAACAAAAACTAAAATAAAAAGTAGAAACGGTTTTAAATAAATGAATTTAAGATCTCTTTTAGAATTCCATACGTGTAAGTTAGGGATGGGTTGTTTTAAAAAAAAATTAAAAAATCTCACCCCCTCGCACAAAAAAGAAATACGACTGTTATCCTCGTCGTTCTTCTCCTCATCCACCAATGCGAACTTACCATTCTCGCCATTGACGCTTCCATGTAAGTTTAGCTGCCCTCCACCTCATGGCAAGTTCGTTGGAGAAGATTATCTTGTGGTGTGAACAATTCAATTTCACACGATCATTTACATTTTCAGTCGCTCTTGATTCTTGTCGATTTCAAAGTTTCATGTTTGTTGGCTGAAGTTACACTTCTGCTAATCTATCAAAGAATCAACTAAATAAATTTCAGAATTAAGATTTTCTTAATTTGAATCTTATGAATAAGTCTTAAACCAATCAAATATGAGCCTTACTGATCATTATAGAGATATATATATTTTTCTTTCTTTATAGTTTTACAGAAGAAATTTTTAGCTCAATAACTTCAAGAACTGGTAAAAGGAGACATGAATGTACATTTAATCGTCGATTTTTATGCGACATGGTGTGGACCTTGTATCTTTGTTGAATCAAGACTTAAATTTAGGTTTTAGGTCTTAGATTATGTGGGCAAAAGCTCTGAAGAATTTCATATATCATTTTAAGGGTGATTACATGAGTATTTATAGTGAAAATACATGCTCAAAAACCCTAATTACACAACTTTGACCTAATGGGCCGCGAGCTGGACGGCCCAGCTCGTTAGATCGGCCCATTTAACCGATCTCTACTTCGGTCCATCTTCCTCTCCACGTTGGTGCCTAGCTGGGCCTTGTGTCGAAATGGGCTTCTCAGAAATAGGTGCCAAACCTGNCTGGGCCTTGTGTCGAAATGGGCTTCTCAGAAATAGGTGTCAAACCTGGTATCAACAATCTTGATGGCTCAAGAACTCAAAATGATACCATCAAATCTAATCCACTCACCTTCTACGAATATTGTAATATCTACTACATTATTTTGTAGAAGTTTGACATTAAAGCATGAGCTCTTTGAATAGGTTAATCATTAGATCTTGAAATGTGATGGTTTATGATAAGATTTTCTACCAATGGAGGAAAATTTTAATTAATTGAGTTTATGAATTTTAATGAATATGATTAGTGACAAATAATAATAAAAAAATTTAAACATATCCATAAGAAGTTCTCCCAATGGCGATTATATTACTAGCTTTCGATAATTACTAGCCATCCATCGATGTAGCATGAGTATAGTTAGCACTTGGCATTGTTTTACTCGAATTTTACATAAAATTATGTCATGCATTGCAAGTTGAAAATTAAAATCGGCGGGTCAAATCCAGTTAGGATGATTTTATCTAATTACGCGGGGTACTGTCGACAAATAAACATCACCAACAGTAAAAGCCAAACACTAAAACAGCGCATAGTTGATCATTCATGTTTTGATTTGACAAATGCAGATTGAAGAATGAAAGGATTTTCCATCCTTCTTCTGTTTCCATATAAGATTCTCAGATGCAAAAGGAAAAAAACATCAAATATGAAAAGGAAAGCAAAGAAAAGAACATTTAACTTGGAGAGAAAGGAATTGGAAAAAAAAAGAGAAGAATCACAAGAAGAAATGGAAGATTGCAAATGGAAAGAAACATTGAAAAAGGAAAAGGAAAGTTGATATAAATAAGAAAAAGACAGCAAGCGTGGAGCAAAAGGAAGAATGGAGAAAAAGAAAGATGAACTAAAAAGAAAATGGAAAAAGGAAAAAGAAGAAAGAGATTTCATGGAAAAGGGTTTAGTGCATATTAGTATAAATATGAGGCCAAGGAGAATGAATGAGATTAGTTCTCTTAGTCGTCATATTTTGATACTTAGTTTTGTGAGAACATTGTTTGTGTGTATGATCGATTGTTCGAACAAATCATCACTGCGACTGAGTGATTATTAGAGTATATCGTCAAAACAAGAAAGGAATTGGGTCTGAGCAATTTGGAGAAGCAGATCATCAGCATGGCTGAGTGACTGGAGAACCAGATCATCAGAATAGTCAGGAAAAGATCTAAGTGATTGCAAAAGCAGATCATCACCGTGGCTAAGTGATTGCACAAACAGATCATCAGACAGGAAAAAATTAAGAAAATCAAAATCAGTGTAAATAAAAAGAATATTGTATTTGTGATTTGTCTTAATAAATGTATAATTGAAAAGAAATCGTGTTGTGTTTATACTATTTATACTTTCAATTGGTAGCAGAGCGGGTACCTGTAAAGAAACCAAGGTTTATATCTAAATAGGTAAGATCTTGAAGATGAACAACACACATGGTTGCTAAAATGAAAGATGAGTGGACGAAAGTTGATAAAACTTTGTCGAAATACAACTCAAGATCTCTAACAACAATGTGGATTTCTTTAACCAAAGATCAAATTAAAAGAGTTCAAGGTTGCACTAATACAAATGATGCTTGGGACACGCTGCAAGCAACCTACGAAGGAACTAGTGATGTTCGAAGAACAAGGATTGATATGCTTGCTGCTAACTTTGTGAATCTAAGGCTGGGAGAAGATGAAACTGTAGAAGAATTCAGTGGCAAAATCTCATCCATTGCAAATGCAACAGAAGTTCTTGGTAAACATTACAAGGAGAAGAAACTGGTCAAGAAATTTCTTTGTACTTTGCCTGATAAATTTCAGACAATGAAATCAGCCATACAAGTTGCTAAGAACTCGGATAAAATGAAATTTAATTAGGTTGTAGGCATGATGCAGCCCCAAGAGCTCGATATAAACAAAAAAGATGGTTAAAGGAAAAAGAGTAGCATTAACAGCAAAGAAAAAACCAGAACCAGTTGAGGATCTTGAAGAAAAGATTGATTTGATGGTGAGAAAGTACTTCTACAAGTTTGCAAGAGCTCGGAAACGTGATGATAATGTTGAAGGGAAATCAGACTTCGGATCAGACAATGATCAAACATCCAGACAATCAGAAGTTCAATGTCATGAATGTCAAAGATTTGGACACTTTAAAGCTGACTTTCCTAACACCAAGAAAAAGGAAATTATTAGATGCCATGAATGCAAAGGCTTTGGAAACACGCGAGCTGAATATGCAAATCTCACAATCATGAAAGAAAAATCCATGGTCATCTGAGAAAATGAAGATACTTCTAATTCTGATCAAGATGAGGAAATATTGAATGTGGTTGCACATATTGGTATAATTGAGGAAAACTCAGACAGTGAATCTAATGATGAAGAGGAAGAAACCAAACAACTCTTAATTGAGGATAGTAGTTTCCTGTGTGAAACTATGATAGATGTCAGGAATCAGAATCTAGAGTTAACTCATGACAACCAGAAGCTAAAGGAAAAGTGAAACAACTTCAAACTGCTCTAGCTGAAGAAAACAAGAAGAATCGACTACTAGAATCTCGATTAAGTGAGAAATTGAGGAATATTAAGATGCTGACAAGAGGTACTAAAGATTTTGATAGAGTACTTGCTATGGGCAGAGACATCGACATAAGTTATGGTCTTAGGTACTAAGGGCACGCTCAAGGTTCTACATCTTTTGTCAAGTCATCAATAAGTCATGCTTCAGAACTTACACAAACGCATCAAACAGAGAAGGTAATCAAGGGCAAACAACGTGACAACCCAAATTGGTCACCAAGGAATCAAGGCTATTATCAAACACAACAAGTCATAGATCAATTGTGCTTCTACTGTAGAAAACCAGGACACTACAAAGTATAATGTTACCGCTAGGAAGCTAGGTGATAATAAATCAGGCTCCATAGGGATTATCATCCTGATAAAAAGCACAACCACATAGCTTGGTTTAGAATAGAGTTATTGTATTGCTATAGTGCTCAAACAGAGGTATCTATGAAAACTGCAGATGTTGCTCAAACGGAAGTGTCCACAAAAATCTCAAATGCAACTGATTGGTACGTTGATAGTGGTTGCTCAAGACACATGACCAGAAGCAAAGATGAGTTGCTGAAATATGAAAAGGTCAACATAGGAAAATTCACTTTTGGAGAATGAGCTAAAGGTAAAATCAAAGGCAAAGGTGAAACAGGTGGATCTGGTACACCAAATCTTCATTATGTGTTCTTGGTTAAAGGGATGACTACAAATATAATCAGTGTAAGCCAACTGTGAGATGAAGGTATGGTTGTTACCTTCACTAAGACAGATTGTTTAGAAACAGACACATCTGGTGACGTGAAACTAAGAGGTATCAGGTCTGAAACAATTGTTACATGTAGAAACCTCAAGAAAAGTTTATGGCTGCAACAATAACAAATCGGGAACTTATTTAAAGGATTCATAAGACAAAACCATAAGAGAAATTTATGTGTAGACCTTTGACCAAGACTGTCATGAAGATGGTGAATATGGTGTTTGATGACACATAATCCCAGGCTGCAAGATTGATACACGATCCCATTCACTCGTCCGATGAAAGGGATTATGAGTGTTGAGTGATACTCAGGTTGATTAATTCATCAGAATCAGACACAGAAACAAAAGCTCAGTGTATTATTCATAGAAACCACTCAGAGAAGGATGTGATTGGTGATCTACATGGAGGCAAGGTCACTAGGAAGAAACAAATTAACTTAAAAAAGATGGTCCAGGTCGCCTGTTTTGTTTCGATGGTTGAGCCCAAAAATCATCTGGAAGCATTGAGTGATGAATACTGGATAATGTCAGTGCAAGAAGAGTTGGAACAGTTTAAGCGTAGCAAAGTCTGAAATCTAACACCTCGATCTAAACGTGTGAATGTGGTGGGTACAAAATAGATCTTCAAGAATAAGACAGATGAGACAGGTAATGTGGTGAGGAACAAGGCTCGTCTGGTTGCACAAAGATATTCACATGTAAAAGGAATAGACTTCAATGAGATGTTTGCTTCTGTGGCATGGCTAGAATTAATCATATTACTTCTCGGAATGGCCGGTCATATCAAGTTCAAGTTGTACCAAATGGATGTCAAAAGTACATTTTTGAATGAAATACTTCAAGAGGAAGTGTATGTGGAATAATCAAAAGGTTTTGAGCATCCATAACATCCCAATCAAGTATTCAAACTAAAGAAAGCATTGTATGGGTTGAAACAGGCACCCAGGATTTGGTATGAGCGTTTGACCATCCGTATGCTCGAACAAGGCCGCACCAGAGGTAGTGTTGACGAAACCTTGTTTATATACTCAACAAGGGTGATATAATGGTTGTCCATATTTATTTCAATGGAATTGTATTCAAAGCTACATACAAAGCACTTGTTGACAGATTTTTTCAACACGACTCAAGAATTTGAAATAAATATGGATGGTGAACTAACTTATTTCCTTGGTTTTCAGGGTAAGCAAATAGAGGATGACATCTATCTGAGTCAAATCACATATGCAAAGCAGCTGGTCACACGATTTAGGCTTGACTCTTCCAAAACAATTAGAACACCTTTGAGTACAACATGCAAACTGGCTCAAGATGTTAAATGAGAAGTTGTAGATTAGAAACTGTACAGAGGGATGATTTGAAGTCTGTTTTATCTTATACCTAGTAGACTAAACATATGTTTAAATGTGGGAATATGCGCAAGGTATCAGGCGAAACCAAAAGTATCACACTTGCACGTTGTTAGGCGAATCAACAAGTACATCGAGGGGTCTGCTGATCTTGGTATATGTTACACGAAGGACACCAATCACAATTTGGTGGGCTACTGTGATGCTGATTAGGCTGAGAGTCTAGATGACAGACGAAGTACCAGTAGAGGATGTTTTTTTCTTTTGAATAACCTGGTAGCATGGAAAAAAAAGAAATATAATTGTGTATCACTCTCCACAGCTGAAGCAGAGTACATTGTGATGGACAAACATTACACCCAACTATTGTGGATGAAACAAATGGCCAATGACTATGGGATTCATACATGCTCAATGCTGATTCATTGTGAAAATCAGAGTGCCGTCAACATAGGGATAAATCCAGTACAATACTCACAGACCAAACATATTGACCTTAGACACCACTTTATTCGTGAGTTAATTAAGGATAAACTAATTTTGGTTGATCATGTGGGAACTGATTGTCACTTTCAGATATGTTTACGAACCCACTGGATTTCAATTAGTTTATTAATCTTTGCAAAGCCATAAGATTTTGTGAACTTTGATGGGCTGAGATTATGGTTGAGATAAATGATTGAACTGGGTATCAAGAAGATTATCTCAACATATCTTAGTGGCTGAAAAAGAGTTGCATGTCATACCGTCTAAAAGAGCCAGTACTAGTATGATGTATAAAAGAGGAGGTCAAAGAGTTGATAAAAATATTTTTAAAAAGAAGGGAAACATAAAAAAAAATTTTAATGTTAAAAAAAAGGAAAAAGGTCGTTGTCTGAACTTGAGAAGTCAAGTGATGGTTCAGACAGACATATATAAAGATTCCTTGTTTATACACATCAGGGTTGAAAACTGTGCTTGTTGAAGATAAAGGTATGCTAGTGCGACAGACTAGTCAGCTACACCTTTTTACATGTGTATAATGAAGATCAAGCTATGTGAGTTCCGCTTAATTAAGTCACATGTTTCTATGTGCTAATATTTTTAAAAAAGTAAAAATGTTAATGAGTTTGTTAAGTGTTCTTGATGTTTATTTTTTTCTACATGCTCTACTTGCTTATGGATATATGTCAATATGTTTCAGGTTTTGAGTCCCTATATAAAATGATTCAAAAGTTGGGTTGATGTGTCTCTGATATGTTCAATGTACAATCATACGAATTGAGCTGCTTTTCCAATTTTCTAGGCCCAATTTTTTCTTGAACTGTCACGTGTCATGATATATGAACAGGCAGGAAGAGTGCAGGATTGCGATTGATCATCTACAAGGCTTCAACCTAAAGGACCTTGAATTCTCTTTTCATGATGCATAATTACGTTTGGTTGTCAATATGTTTCATGACTCATATACAATGGTTAGAATGTTCCACATGGTTGCTGGTCTCTATTTTGATCTCTGTGACTTCATACTTCTGAATTGGATCTTCATATGTCATGACTGGTTTTACTCTGTTTGGTTGCTTTCCAAGACACAATAGCTACATAAGTCCAACACATGTTTTACGTCTGTACATGTTTAATCACGTTTCCAAGATATATTTGTCATATCCAGTCTTGATTCTTATCTGCTGAATTGACATTGTGTCTCCCTGACGACTAGAGATCTCTTTCCCACAAATATTTCATCATGCGCTAAATAATCTGTTGTGTTATAGGACCAGCCCGAATTCAATTGCATCTTGTGTTTTTGACTAAGTATTGCCAGTCAAGCAAGGGAAGTAGGACCATACCAGACCAGATAACACCTCAACACACCATATCATATAACAACTCAGTGCATATAATTGATTTCAACACACTAAATCTTTGCTTCAAGGGGGGGGGTCTCATTTTATGGGGGAGTGAATTGATGTTTATGTTAAAAGTTTATATGAGTGCTTTGGCATTTTATATTTGATGTTGACTGACTGTTTTTCTGTTGTGTTATTATCAGGAAGTGCTTTGGCATTTTATATTTGGTGCTAGCTGACTGTTTTTCTGTTGCGTTGATTATCAGGATGGTCATCAGGTTGATTGTGGAAGTGTTTGAGTGACAAACTCGGTCAGAAAGGGGAAGAATGAAGATGCAAAAGGAAATGAAAATCAAAGACATATCGTGGAAGTGTTTGGGTGATAAAATCAGTCAAAGATGAAAAAGAAAAGCAACTCAAAAGAAGAAAAAATCATTTAACTTGAAGAGAAAGAAATTGGAAAGAAAAGAAGAATCACAAGAAGAAATGGAAAAGGAATTGAAGATTGCAAATGGAAAAGGGAACATTGAAAAAGAAAAAGGAAAGTTGCTGTAAATAAGAAAAAGACATCAAGCTTGAAGCAAAAGCAAAAGGAAGAATGGAAAAAGGTAAAGATGAAGTAGACAGGGAAATGGAAAAAGGGAAAAGAAGCAAGGGATTTCATGGAAAATGGTTTAGAGCATACTAGCATAAATATGAGGCCAAGAAGAATGAATGGGATTATTTTTCTTGGTCGTCATAATTTGATAGTTTTGTGAGAACGACGTTTGTGTGTCTGATCAGTGTAAATTAAAAAGATTATTGTATTTTTGATGTGTCTTAATGAAGGTATAACTGAAAAGAAATTGCATTATGTTTATACTATTTACACTTTCAGATCTCTCATCATTTTTCAATATGTTGTATTGTTGTTCTTGATATTGATATGAGTATACTGGTCGACAAAAAAAAAGAGTATACTGATTTTTTTCTTAAAGAAAGGAATTCTATTTTAAAATGGCAAGATGTTAGAGTACATATGTATGGTTTTACACCATACACTTCTAAGAAAGTTAAGATAAGAAACTATATGCTATATAACCATATGCTTCTAAAATTACAATAAAGAATGAAACATGTCAAAAGAAGAGAGAAGCTTATGTTGTTGCTTTCTAGTTTTTTTGCCTCACGCCCATAAGCCTTTCCTCTGACCGTACCTTTCTTTACCAACCACATGTTGCCAATCCATATCCAGCACTTTCTGTTGGTTTGATACGACAACCTCCACGCGAGACACAACCGGTAAAAACCTCACCAAAGCTGTCGTTTGGGGCAATACCAGTATTAAAGTCAACATATTTGGAAGCAGAAAGGTGAGGAAAAGAACAGTGTGAAGAAAAGCTTGAATCTTGTACTAGATGTGGAAGATCTGATTGGGAAGCTCAAGCAATTTATGAACCAATTCATTATGATTTCTAGTAAGGTAAAGCTGTTTGAGGTATTAAGAAGATTAGTGTGTTGACCTTTAAGTTCCTGAACCAAAGATCTAACATTGTTCTTTCCATCTACACCTTTTCCTAGAGAAAGAGAGGGTTGAGTATCTTGCAAAGTTATCTGTTGTGGAGGGACCAGAGATGATTTGTGTCCTCAATAGCATTGGTTTTTGTTGAAACGTGACCTGCCTCTACTAAAGCAAAGACTGGAGGAGACACCAAAGTTGGAAATTTAGCCGATCTGGTTTCAACCGAGGAAACTGATGCAGTAGTGCTAAATGGTGGGACTGAAATCGTAGAAGATGCAATAATAGAATTAGTATTGACAGATGGAACTCCATTAGCAGAGGTTGGAGTTGTTAAGGATATGATTGTGATTCATCACAAATCAATCCATGTCATTACGCTAACACATATGGAATGTTCTGTTATTACTTTTCTCTAGTACATTCTCTGTATTTGTATATATATGTACACTCTCCTTTGTTAATAAGATATCACATTGTTTACATGGTATCAGAGCAGGTTACAATAACCTAATTTTTTTTTCTTTAAGCCGCCTCCTCTCTTCTCTCAAAACACTATTCTCTGCTCTTTCTCTCTACTCATCTTCAATGACTACTCAATCGGCTGATACCATTGATGTCTCTCAAAACACAATTCTCAATGTTAACATGATTAACATCATCAAACTCACTGCCATCAACTACATGACTTGGAGCATCCAGATCTGAGCACTCCTTGATGGCTATAACTTGGTGGGTCACCTTGATGGCTCCTCTGCTCCATCCGACACTCTTGTTGTCAATGGACGAACAACCTCCAATCCTGCTCATGAAACCTGGAAGCGCCAAGACAAACTGCTTTACAGTGGTTTTCTAGGCACAATCTCTGCTGCAGTTCAGCATTGTCTCAACCTCTCATAACACTGCTGATATCTGGCGCATCTTAGCCTCCACCTATGCAAAGCCAAGCAGAGGTCACATCAAACAACTCAAATTACAGATCAAGAACAGTGCTAAAGGAACCAAAACTGTTGATGACTACCTACAGGCCCTTACCACGAAATTTGATCAACTGGCTCTCCTTGGGAAAGCTGTTGACCATGAAGATCAGGTTGAGTACATCCTACAAGGGCTGCCTGATGATTACAAAACTGTGATAGATCAAATTGAAGGGAAAGACTCGTCTCCTCCAATACCTGAGGTTCATGAAAAACTTTTGAACCATGAAGCTAAGCTTCTTACCATTGCTCAACCACCACTCTCTACTCCCATAACTGCTCATGTTGCTCAAAGTAGGCCTCGTCAACCCTACCACAAACAAAATCAGAGACAAAGTCAGACCTGGAACTCCTCAAGCAATCAACCCAATAATTGGAGACAAGACTCAAGATCTGGGAAAGGTTACCAAGGTCGCTGTCAGATCTGTGGTGTCTTTGGACACAGTGCAAAGAGGTGCTCTCAACTCCAACAATACTCCTCCACTCCGTCCACCAGCCATCGTACCAACCCTCCCAGTGGCCACCGCGTGTGAATTATGATGCAGGTAATCAACAAAACAAAGGTGCATGGCTTGTAGACAGTGGAGCAACTTACCACCTCACTCATGATCTTGATAATCTTGCTGTGCACAACCCATATCAAGGTTCAAATGCTGTCCTTGTTGGTGATGGTAAAGGTTTATTAATTTCTCACACTGGCTTTGTCTCTCTTCCATCTCCCACTAAACCTTTACACCTGTCCGATGTTTTATGTGTACCCACCATCAAGAAAAATCTAATCTCTGTTTATAAACTATGCAACACTAACCATGTCTCGGTTGAATTCTTTCCTGCCCATTTTCAGGTGAAGGATCTCACCTCGGGGGCACCATTACTCCAAGGCAAAGCGACTGATGAACTATATGAGTGGCCAGCAACATCATCCCCCATTCAGTCTCTCTTCATCACCACCACATCAACACCAACTCTCTTTGATTAGCATTATCGGCTTAGCCACCCATCTTTACCTATTGTTAAAACCATTTTATCAAAATTTTCTATTCCAATAAAGCAGTCTTCTACAAAGAATACTCTATGTACCGATTGATGTCTCAGTAAAAGTCATAAACTTCCATTTCATCATTCCTCTATTCAATCAACTAAACCTCTACAAATCATATTCACTGATCTTTGGTCCTCTCCAACTGTTTCCACTCAAAATCATAAACACTATATCGTTTTTATTGACCATTTCACAAGATACAGTTGGTTCTTCCCTCTCCAAAACAAAAGTCAAGTGAAAGACATCTTTTTACCCTTTAAGTCCCTCGTCGAAAACAGATTCAACACTAGAATTGGGACCATCTACTCAGATAATGGAGGGGAATACCTGGCTCTTCGTTCTCATTTAGCTGCTGCTGGAATTACACACTTCACGTCCCCACCGCATACACCAGAGCATAACGGTATTTCGGAGCGAAAGCACCGACATATTGTGGAAACTGGGCTATCTCTCCTTAGCCATGCTGGAATTTCTCCCACATATTGGCCGCAGGCGTTTGCCACTGCTGTTTACATGATTAACCGCCTCTCGACGCCGGTTATCAAGATGTCCTCGCCTTATCTGAAGCTGTTCGAAGAACCGCCAAATTACCTCAAGCTTCGCACCTTTGGGTGCCTCTGCTTCCCTTGGCTCAGACCCTACGCTCGGAACAAACTTCACCATCGCTCTGCTCCGTGTGTATTCATCGGATACTCACTAACTCAGAGTGCGTATCAATGCCTCGAGCCACAGACAGGACGAATCTACACGTCTCGTCATGTTCAGTTTGATGAACAAATTTTTCCCTTTCAGAAACTCCTTCAAAACTCTTCCCCACATGATACTCAACCCACCGAACTCTATCCTTCCCCACCAGACCAAATTCTTGTTGCTGCGCCACTCACACCGTCTTCACCGTCGCCTATGCCGCCGGTGTCACCGTCGCGTGATTCTCTCACTACTCGGCAGTCAACACCTGAGACAGGTACACACTCTCTTACCCTAACTCCTTTGGGCCAGCCCACTCCCCCTCTTGTTATGGCCCGACATCACTCAAGCCCATTACCACCAAACCCAATTCCTCCACCCATCACAACCATTCCTGCGCAAACAGGCCCAACAAACCCACCTACTGAAACCCAGCCCACATCTTTAATCACCAGCCCTATTCCCACATCTGAAACTCAACCTACAAACACTATCGCTCCACCACCGCAGCAACCTCACACCAACACTAATAACCACCCGATGACAACC
Source organism: Iberis pinnata (assembly GCA_900406425.1). Lineage (NCBI taxonomy): Eukaryota > Viridiplantae > Streptophyta > Magnoliopsida > Brassicales > Brassicaceae > Iberis > Iberis pinnata. The sequence continues at coordinate 8,532 of OVBE01003050.1, read as the reverse complement.
CGCCGGAAAAACAACATCATCCGTCCCAATCAGAAATACTCTCTTCACACCTCTTCATCTTGCCCATCTACCGTACCAATTGAACCTCGAACAGTCAACCAAGCCTTAAAGGACCAAACCTGGAGACAAGACATGTGTGATGAGATTGACGCTTTTGCTAGAAACAGAACTTACGATTTGGTACCTCGTCGGCGTGAACATAATATAATTGGCTGAAAGTGGCTTTTCAAACACAAATTTTCTCCTGATGGTTCTCTTAACAGGTGCAAAGCCTGACTCGTAGCCAAAGGCTACACACAACAACTAGGCCGTGACTACACTGCAATATTCAGTCCCGTAATAAAGACAACCTCTAGTCGTATCATCCTCAATCTTGCAGTCACCAAATCATGGAAGATTTTTCAGCTTGATGTTAATAATGCCTTCCTCCATGGCAGATTAACATATGAAGCTTACATGGAGCAGCCTCCAGGTTTTATCAATCCCGACTATCCGGATCACGTCTGTCGCTTGCACAAAGCCATTTATGGTTTGAAACAGGCCCCAAGGGCCTGGTACAGTGAGCTAAGGCAATTCCTTCTCAGCCTCAATTTTGTCAACTCACTATCTGATACTTCCCTGTTTATATTTCAATCTGCAACAACTCTCGTTTACTTACTTGTCTACATAGATGACATCATTGTCACAGGAAATAATGTGAGCACAATCAAGCAAATACTACAACTCCTGGCCCAGAGGTTCTCAATCAAAGATCCAGAAGATCTAAACTACTTCCTGGGAGTTGAAGCTACGAGAACAGAATCTGGTCTACATTTATCGCAGAGGAAGTATACGATTGATCTGTTGCAGAAGTATAACATGATGGAAGCAAAACCTGTCTCAACACCTATGGCATCCTCTCCAAAGCTCTCCATAAATGATGGTGTCCAACTCTCTAATCCTACTGAATACAGACGTCTAGTAGGCAGCCTACCATATATAGCATTCACGAGACTTGACATCTCTTATGCTGTGAATCGCCTCTCTCAATTAATGCACAAACCTTCTGACATTCACTTCAAGGCAGCAAAAAGGATACTAAGGTATCTCCTAGGAACCTTGAACTACGGCATTTATCTCTCGGCCTCTAGTGGTTTAACACTTCATGGTTTCTCCGATGCTGACTGGGCTGGTAATTCTGATGACTATACATCTACAAACGCCTATGTAATCTACCTAGGCAGAAATCCCGTCTCATGGAGAGCTAAGAAACAGAATGGTGTAGCAAGGTCCTCAACAGAGGCTGAGTATAGGTCTGTTGCAAATGCTGCTGCAGAAATCAGATGGATATGCAATCTCCTAACTGAACTCCGGATACCGATTCCAAAGACTCCAGTTATCTACTGTGATAACATCGGGGCTACGTTTCTCTGTGCTAACCCGGTATTCCACTCGAAGATGAAGCACATTGCTATAGATTATCACTTGCGTGGACGGATACTGAATAATCAACTGCGCGTCACTCACGTTCACACCACTGATCAACTAGCAGATGCTCTAACCAAACCACTCTCCCGAGCACGTTTCATAGACCTTCGACACAAGCTTGAAGTGACTCAATCCCCTCCACCTTGAGGGGGCATGATAAGGATATGATTGTGATTTATCACAAATCAATCCATGTCATTACGCTAACACATATAGAATGTTCTGTTATTACTTTTCTCTAGTACATTCTCTGTATTTGTATGTATATGTACACTCTTCTTTGTTAATAAGATATCACACTGTTTACAGGAGTACACTGAACGGAAATAGAAATAAGCATAAAATTAGTAAATCCATGTAGAATGAGAAATAGAAAATGGTAATGATTTAATGTTACAAATCTTGATATTGATAAGCTTGTTGTGTACGGTTGTGGTAGCAGATCATGTAATAGTAGATTCACCTTCTTCATAAGTGCTGAAAAAATTGGCAAGTTTCTGTGACACAGTTAGTTGTGTCTCTGTTAATAATTGTTCATCGCCTTTAAAATCATCATCTCCTTGGTAAACAAGATAAATCCCATGCTTCTTTAGCTCAACACCTTGTTTGATTGGTGGGTTTCGTTTGATCACTTGTATGTTGTAGCCGTCTTTCAATGTACTAACCATTGGGTGGAAAACCGAGTATCGGCAGATGTGTAGTTGATCAGTGCTTGTTCTGGACACTCCAGAGAGGTGCAATGTGTGGGTGTACAAGGCTCGATCAAGTTTGAGAATTTGGGCTTGAATCTCAACCACATCAGGCAACTGGTAGTCATCTTTAATTTCACTGTCTAGAGCCACAACAACAGCAAGTATTACACCTTTGATCTCCCTGTTCGGTTGGGCTGAGAATGTGACAGGGCCTTGCGAGAACCAGTCGGGGATTGTGTCTCCAGGCAAGCTCAGATTCCGCATCATTTTCAAAGAAGCCTGCAGAGAGAACTCAAATGTTTGTAAGCCAGTTTTTTAAGATTCAACTTACTGAGATTTAGTGGAGTTTTCGGAATCACCTTGGAAAGTCTTTTCTTTACTGCAAGGGACAAATCGGAGTTACAGCCAGTCATGTATAATCGTTGGAGAGACTTCAAGTGCTCTAGGCCTGGAACATCATCCACTTTCTCACAATTTGTGAGATTTAGGTCATGCAACATCTCAAGCTTCGAAAGGTCAGATATACTCTCCATTGAAATGCAGTTTGCCAAGTTTAGCTGCTCCAGTTTCGCCGGAAGAGGGGGAAGACACATGAGCTCTCGGCAGTCATACAATGAAAGTTCTCTGAGATTCGATAACCCTTCGAGGCTATCCGGAAGACTGTGAAAATAATTATTCCCCAGATTCAATACCTTCACATATGAAAGCTTCTCAAGAGCATCTGGGATTTTACCCGATATTCGCCAGCTGCGAGCATCCAGTTCCTCAAGCAACAATAGGTTTGAGAAAGAGTTTGGCACTTCTACAAAAGGAAGTTCTTCACTTGTACCCGGAATATCACTTTCAAAACTTCTAAAAAGAGGCTTCTTCAGCATTTTCAATACCCTTAGATTTGAAAGGTTTCCGAAACTCTCTGGTAAAACTGTCACCGAAGTTTCCTGCATGTATAGCCTGTGAAGAGATTTCAAGCCTCCAAATGATTCAGGAAGCCGCTTGAGCTTTTTACAGTTGTTCATTCGAAGTAAGACCAAGCTTTCGAGCTTGCCAAAAGCTTCCGGCAGTTTCTCAATGATAGAGCCTTCGAGGTATAAACTATGAAGTGTGTCCATATCACTGATTGATTCAGGCAGAACCTTCAGAAATTTGCAGTTCCTTAGGTCAAGTTTACGAATAAAGTGCAAATGACCAATCTGTTCTGGTAGAGTATCAATTAGTGTCCTATCCAACTGCAGTTGGAGAAGAGAATGTAATCCAGTAATTGAACTAGGAACCTCTTTTAGAAGTTTGCAATCTCCTGCTGAAAAGTCTGCCAAACATGGCAAAGAGCCAAGCTTTAGGGGTAGCTCCTCCACTGCGCTTCCATTGATAAATAATTCCTTCAGTGATTTTAGCTCATTGATAGAGTAAGGCAGCTTCAAGAGGGATGCGCAGCGCATTAAATGCAACTTCTGGAGGTTTTTTAGATATTCAATAGAACTTGGAAGATTTTGCAATGCAGTATCATCAAGATATAGCTCCTCCAGTGATGTTAATGTTCCTATACACAAAGGTATCTCGTTAATAGATCTGCAACCTCTAAGACTAAGCTTTTCAAGTTTTTCGAGGCGATAAATAGATTCTGGTAATTTTTTTATAGCAGTTCCATCAAGAAGAAGCTCTTTCAGACATCCCATGTCACCAATGTTTTCTGGTAACACATTCAAATTTGAACAGCCGGAAAGGAAAAGTTTTTCAAGAGACTTCAGTCCAGAAACATCCACAAGAAATTCAGTAAGCTTTGAACAGTTGCTCAAATCCAAGTGGAGCAATGTTACCAGATTACCAACTGATCTATGAACCTTCACTACAAGCATGCATCGCTCAAGAACAAGCTTCTCAAGGGATTTATGGTTTGATAAGTCAGGAATGGCTTCTAATTTACAGCAACCGCGTAAATTTAAAACCTTCAAGTTCCCATCCACCTGAAAAGCAGAAAGAACATTTAGCAGTGACATTTTAATTCAAACTACATACTTTCCCATGTTGCAGGAAATAAGAAAAGGCTACCCCTTTGCCAAGAAAACTCTGGACTCGTCTTATTCCACTCTCTGAAAGATCAAGAACAGCAAGTTGCCTAGCAAGATAATTCAGTGGAAGCTTTTCTAATGGGCAACCTTTCCATTGTATCCATTTGAGTTCAGATGGGAGAAGTTTAAGATTTCCTTCCAGTTCTACGTGATTAATCTGAAGAAGTCTTAACCTCGCCATTGGTGCAAAACTCTCTACAGGAATGGTGATTTCAAAACTTTTTGGCTTTTCCTCTGCTGGAAATTTTACAAATTTATTCTTCAGATAATTAAACACAGATTTGATGCCAGGATTGTTCTGTAGGTTCCCCAATGCAATATTCTCTGCACTAACGTCCCGCACAAGCTTCATTCTGAAGTCCAATACGATTCCTTGAATATATGTTGTTCCCTGTTACCAATTGCAGAAAAAAAATCACGAGAACGTTTGTCAAATAAAAATGATATATAGCTGCAGTGTAGATATACATACCTTCATATTGTTCAATACAGTCAGAATTTCAGCACGATCCGATAGTCTACTCCGCATTCTAGGATTCCCAGGGGTCTCTTTAAGGTCCATCTGCCTACCCATGTCTCTAATCTGTTCATGCATCCAAAGAGTATCACCTGACCAGATCTTAACAAGACATTTCTGTCTGAGGACACTGAGAGCAGCCTCAGCGTTAAACCCACATCCTTTCAGTATGTCGACAACTTCTTCTTTCTTGATCTGCATTCTAATAAAGAGACAGGCAATGTCGAGAAACACTTGCTTTTCTTCATTGTCTAAGGATTCAAAACTCAAAGCTAAAACACCCTGAAGATTGCTTGGTTGAGTATTTTTGAGCTTTTCCAGTTGAGCTTGCCATTCCTTTTCCTCCTTTTTGTCATATAAAAGAGAACCAAACACTTCAACAGCCAGTGGCAACAGTCCCGATATCTGGACAATCTTCTTGGATAACTCCAATAAATTCTCTGTTGGTTTTTGTTTTCGTAGTGAATGATAACTAAACAGCTTCAATGCCTGCATCTCAGTCAAGCACTTGACCTCATACTGGTGGTTCACTGAAAGCATATTCAGAATCTTTTCATCCCTGGTAGTAATGACTATTATGGTTCCTTCACCATACCAACTTTTTTCACCAACCAGCGCATTAAGCTGGTTTATATTATCAACATCATCTAAGATTGCAAGAATCTTCTTCTCATGAACACATTTTCTTATATTTTCCTGACCTCCAGTAACATCTTCTATTTGAGGTACAAAGCGGAAAAGTTCATTGATGAGAGTTTTTTGTAGATTGACTAAGCCATCTTGGTCTGATGACCTTTCTCTAACATTTGAGATGAAAACTCGTTGCTCGAAGTTTACAATGATCTTGTTATACAAGGCTTTTGCAAGGGTCGTCTTCCCAATACCACCCATACCATAAAGTCCCAAGATTTGAGCATCAGAACTGGGTTTAAAGTCGAGCAGATTCATCAAATCCTCCACACGTGATTCCAGCCCAACAGTGAATTCTCCCACTTTCTCTGGTGTATTGCTCAGTTCAGCCAAAACCCTTTTCACCACAAGCCCAATCATGTCATCATCAACTGAGTTTTCTCTGCAAAATTCCAAAAATCCAAGAGGTTCAAACAATAAGAAGTCACATCGTAAGTTCATGTAATCGTGTATGTCTACATGAACATGATTGATTGATTATAAATGCAGAGGTTGTACAAGGAAGAAAACAAGTCCTACCGCCAAACGAATCCAGAGAGGTTTCCTACTAAATTCATAGCTTGCCTCCATCGCTGTATCTTCTTCTCGTCAAATCTTTGAGCGTGTATTTCAAAATCCTCCGCAAAATGATCATTTTGTTTGCGAACATGCGAGGGATCGACCTCATAAAAGATAGGTATGGTGGGGCGTTTCATAGATGATCTCAGATCGCAGAGCATAGCTAATTCATCTAGACACCAGTGAGAGTTAGCGTAGTTAGGGGATAAGACGATGACGGAGGCTGCCGAGTCCTCCATGGCTGCGATAAGACTTGGAGCGATTTCATCCCCTCGTTTCATACCGTCGTCGTCGATGAAGACACGGACCTTCTCTTTCCCGTTGAGCGCCTCATAGAGACGCTTCGTGATGTTGTGACGCGTGTCTTCGCCTCGGAAACTGAGGAAGACGTCATACTTGAGCCTATGGGGCTTGGAAACAATATAATTCTCCATATCCGATTAACCGCTTCTAAATCCAACTGTAAAAGAAGCTAAAGTTGAGGAAAGTCTCCGTGAAGCCGGAAATGGAAGCTTAGATACTGCTGAGCTTTGTCTACGCAACCGAATCAGTCCTGGGCTCACTAGAGAAGTCAATTACTGGTCGCCTTCGTAACAACGATAAAGACGAAGCTTCTCGATTTTAGGGTAAATTAATCATTGAGCAATTTAGATATTTTTGCCACTTTCTATTTTCTTGCTCAACGTAAATGTTTGTCTCTTTCACACAGTTAGTTCCATGTCTATAATATATATATATATTTTTTTTTTGGCAGATAATATATTTAATGACTTGACTCTAATTTTTCACTTTAAGCTTAGCTAATTGATTATTGATCTATATCGAAATGAGAGTTATAAAGGTAAGAGAAACCGGTTCTCAAAGTTGAATATATCATAGGAGTATTAAGTCAAGAGGTTTCAAGAAACAGAAAAAGCAAATGTGACCTTACTTAAAAAAGAAACAGAGTCATAGGAAATGAAACGAGTAAAGATTCTCAGACCATAAATATAGCACAGCTTTAAACAAAGTTTTAAAGGTAGGACCCACATATATATTAAGATCTCAGCACTTCTTCCTCTTAGCGTGGATCCGTTTTTAATACTTTTCGTGGGCCCCACTGATACGTGGCGGCCCACGATTGGTCCATTATTTTTTTTTTATTTTTTTTTTAAACTAAAAAATTTAAAACTGTCTTGAGCGATAATCATGCTCTCATAGCACTATTTAAAGGGTTTCTTAATAAATTTCTTATTTTAATATTGATTAAAATTAAATGAAAAAAAAGTTGAACCAAAAACTGTATTTTATTCAAACTATTTAAGCAACTTTCACAAGTTTTTAAGATACTCATAAGCAATAGCGGATTTAGAAAAAATTTGAACGGGAGACACACTATTTTTTTTACCATATTATTTTGTATTTAAATTGTATATAATATGCGAGAAATTTATATATTCAAGTGTAATTTATTATTAATTATATCACCATATATGTATACATACCCAAAATTTTCGTCACTTAAATATATATATTTTTAAATAACTTGATATTATGATATTTCATAGTATAAATTAATTTAGGCATATAAGTTAGTCTATTTTGCCAATAAAGTGTTGTTCATCGGTAGGATAACATGATATTATGTTTATATACACATTAAATATAATAAATATTTGAGAAATATGAGTTTAAAAAAGTTTAAAAAATCAAATTATTGGTATTAGGTAGCCAACTAAAAAAGAGATTAAATTAATAAGATGATATAAATATATTTTAAGAAATTAATTAAAAATCAAACAAAATGATGAAAATTAAACAAAGAGGTCCAAAAATTTTAAATGAGCATAAAAGGGGATAGTTAATTACGTGGACTATTTGAAAAACTATTAACATAGACACAATTAAGAAATGTAAACTGAAACAGGAGATAAAACTATAAAAAAAGAAACAGATAATACGGGACGTTGAATATATAATATTTTAGAGGGGGCACTTACATAAACATCTAACCAAGATGCTACATTGACCTAATAATCACATGTTATATAACAATTTTTTATATGATTAGCCGGGGGCACTTGCCCCCCTCTCTCTCTTGTATTGCATCCGCCCATGTCCATAGGTGTCACCTATTCATTGGATTTGTTGTTTAAGTTTTATTCTATTTTTTGTTTTTTGTTTTTAATTTTTATTTCTACTAATTCTATTCTCTTTCATCAAAAGATATGTTGTGATATTTTTATTTTAAGATTTAAAGAACTCTTTACCGATGGAGGATATTTATTTTCTAAGATTTTAAAAGATATTAAATATAAAATTAAATATAAAAACAAATAAAAGGTAAGTTAAGATACAAACTTAAGTTTCTCTAATAAAAATGCTCTCAATAAAGATTCAATTAAAAAAAAAGGAAAAGAAAAATCTATATATATAATAGCAAAGTCACTCTCTCCCCTTAGAGAGCCACGTCAGCATTTTTTAAAAAAAAAATGAAAAAAAAGGATCGGTTCTTTAATTGAATGCGTCTAAATTGTTCAAAAAAAACCAAAGCCAATGTTGA
>OVBE01003049.1:0-28213 GCA_900406425.1 Iberis pinnata | reverse complement strand
TATATATATATATATATATATTAAGAACCCCTACTTGAGATACTAGCAATGAAGATGCTCTTATGTGTTTACTAATTTAGAATATAGGTGTCCTAAATCTTATAATTATAAAATAAATATCCCTCTTTATAATACAATTACTGTTCTATCCCTCTTTATAATTATAAAATAAATATTTATTTATTATTAAATTTAATATTAAAATTATATTAGAATTGTATGGTCTTTTAACAAGAATACACGTAAAGGAAAGTTACTTTACTTATATCTAGGTAAAATTGGAGCAGCATTTTCATCTTCTTCAAGTTCTTCTTGTCGTTTGCGATTTCCGGCCTGGTTTACAAGTCTCCGGCGGGTTTTATAAGTTTTCGGCGGTTTCTTTGACTGACTATTTCCGGCGGGGTTGAAGACATGTATGCGGTCTCTTCTTTTATGTGGTAACTGATTCGTTTCCTCATTGTTTCATAGTTATCTTGTTGTTTGCGCTCTCTTCGTCTTGGATTTGTTTCACAGAGATGAATTTGTTGATTCTATGGTCAAGAGGGCATATGCACTGATTTTATGAAATGAATATGTTGATTTCACGATTTCAGAAATTATATACTAAATAGTTTGAGGGGTTTCTTCTAATTTTTTGTTAGTGTTTTCTGATTTTTAAGTTTGGTTCATATTTTTCCAGTTTCAGTTTACTTCTTATTTTTACGTGATTTTATTTGGTTTCATATTTGATTTTCATTTTCAGGTTTGGTTTCATATTTCTGGGTTAGTTTCATACACAATTAAAGCAGTCTCATTCATATATACCATTTCTGTGCACAATTGATATTCGTGTGAATAGTCTTCATTCACGAGTGGAACTTTATAATTCATATTATGAATTTCGATGCTCCTGATTTCCTCATGTGGATCAACATCACACACAAATACATCTTCACCATTCAGAGGCATGATAACCAAAAAGGAGCTACTTCATGTGAATCAAGATCACACACATTTGCATTTGTTTCAGTCACATGAACCATTGTTGTGCACATATCACATTCACATGAACGTATTTCATACACATGTACCTTTACATTGCGTAGTACAATGTCAATGTATTATCACATACGAGTCATGAAATTTAATATTATGTTATTTAGACAACATTCATTGTAGTAGTGTTTACTGGAAAATTCTCATAAAAAAGACAATTATGCATGGAATGTAAATCTTTATTACAAAATTCTCATATGAAAAGGCAATTACCGAATGTGCATAATTTACATAATTAATTATGCGGTAAAAGGAGAAATATAAGCCTTAATATTGTTTTTTAGAAGGACTTTTAGAGAGAAACAATATTTCGATTAAGTCAATTGCCCACACCTTTGTGGAAAATCCAGTGGCATAAGGTAAAGTAGCCTGGCGACACTGGACAAGGTCCAATATTCTATCTAACTGGCAAGGTTTTTGTTCATGTGACGCGTCATCCATTCCCAGAGATTGGAAGCCAGCTGTATTTTCTAGGATCTTAAATCCGTCATATGCTGTCGTAACGGCTAGAAGATTTCCTTCTTGTTAAATCTCAAACAGGGAAGATCCTGAAGTTGAGATAAGTTAGCATCCGAATCTGAAAAAATAACAGCTAAGCAACAAGCCGTGGGAAAAAAGAAACTAACTGCAAGTCCACCCTCACCATTAGTACTAGTCAAAACATTGATGTTATCCATATCCCATAACTTAATTTGCCCATGTTCACCAACAGCAAGAAAGCGATTCTTTGAGGTCTCGAACTTAACCACACCTTCAAAACTTTTGAGCAATCCCATATAGATCCTTTTAACTAATGCATCACTTCGATTCCACTCAACAAGGAGCTAATCTCCATCTCTATTCGTTCCTCAAGAGAACAATCTGAGAAAAAATATTTGATGGTTACATACCTTCAGAAAGAGCTGAAACGGAGCAATGGGAAATGTATATTCAAACTAGATAGACTGGAGTTGTTTAGAAAATCAGCAATTATAATGAAGGGACTTCAGGAGACAACACATGAATTTAGAAAACCCATTGGATACTCAAGGACACAATCCATTCCTCCAAAAATAAATCTCAATGGACAATCTGAATATTTTAGACATTAGGTATAAATAACAAAGGTGATTTGACAAGCGATTAAAAGGACTCAAAGAAAGAGGTTTTTGGAACTTCAGTTCGTACCTGGTTCCATCATTACTGTAAAGCATCGTAGTACACCCTTTACTGGGAGCATGACCGTGAACTTTGGAACCCGAATAATCATATAGCCAGACCTTTATTTTCCCATTTGTGTCCGTTGATAATAGGGACTATAATTCAGATAAGAACATGATATAATTAGGAAAAAGCAGAAATCCATAGGCAGGAGCTACTATATGAAATAAGCATCTACTTCAAGTGTTCTTCACATGGAACGAAAAATAATATAATATATGAAAGGTTTTGTTTGCTCCGTTCCTTGCACACCTGAATGATATCCAAGTGATGAGGGCAAACCGAATAAACAGGAGCACCGTGACCTGCAAAGGTAAAAAGCTTATTTCCCAAAACATCCCATACATGTTCCACACTTATAAGGTTAGATAGCTGCAGAGATGTCAAATAGTGAAACCCCGTGACTCTTTATCTCACCTTGATTAGCCGATCATCTTCGCAAGTAACTACACAGTTTTTTGAGCGAAACCCAAGTCGTTCACAGCACCCTCATGGGCATAAATCTATGAGAAAAGGTGATCTAGTTCTTTGTTTGTCTAACTACATCGCAATGCTTCTTGAACTAATCAAATGTATGCTCACCTCAGTATGCTAGCGGAGCTCTTGAAGTAGAGAGAAAGTATACAAGTGAACAAAATAACTTCTATATGCAACACCTACACAAGAAGAGACTGAGAATATAGGGCCAATTAAAATCTAACAATGCATCATGGGAAACTTACCAATGAAATCTCCATCTGGGCTTCATGCAACGCGGGTTACAGAAGCTAGTGTGTCTTTAGCTAAGGAATTCTGAATGAGGCTCACAAATGATAATTATAAGATCCTTGCTCAAAAACTAGTTTGCTGATAGGTATTGTCTCCATTAATTCTCACACCCATTTGGTAAATCAAGACGTTAAGGTTTAGCTGTGAAGACCGAACCTGAAATGACTAGTGAAACATATTCCATATCTTGAATCGCATTAAATCCAGCCTTGTGAGTCCCCACAATGTGATTTCTCCAGTCAAAGATCCGCCTGAAGGAACTCAGATGGTCATTCAGAAAATGAAAGAAGAATATCCAAAATATAATTTCATATTGAGTTTAGAATTTGTATACCAAGAAGTAATGTATTTTCCATCGGGTGGAACTCCATGCTTGTCACAGTGGAGCTTTGATGCAGCGCCAGAGCTGCCTTTGTTGGAAATTCTTCCAACAACCACTGAGCTTCGATTTGAAAATATGATTAAAGCATTAAACCGTGGAGATTTCATACACCACTAGCTGCGAGTGATAGATGAGCTTTTGGCTTTGTTGAAGGTGCCTGGAGACCTGGAAGTGGGCATGCGTGGTCTGTGAATACAGTTTCAATATCTGGGTTTTGCCTAGGATTGGTGCACAAATGGTGCTGCCACTTAAGGCTACAAGAGAACACATGAAAGATGAGTATACAGCAACTTATACTACAGTCATGAGGAGGAAAAAGCACACCTTTGATGAATTAGAGTATGCAACCTCAGAGATCTAATTGTAGGGAATACCAGCTTATCGTGAAATATATGATTAACTTCGATTAGTTGTTTTAAATCTCTTAATAATCTGTGATGAGCAGGTATATTGTCTCCATATCTGGCAAACCCAGCAGCATCCCTGCGTTTAATAGAGACTCGGACTCCTGAATATCATTGTGTCAATTTCAATACACAAAGGCAATCAATCAAGATAGCAACTGGAGTGCCATAAACTCTTTCTCATTCCTATTCATATTAAATGAAAAAGATCTACGCATTTTGAACTTGACTTGGACCTCTTCCATCACAACTGAAATGACTACGAATACCTGATGTTCTCCATATTTATTAGTTGATTAAATTCATTGTAAAGTTCTTTGTGGTTAGAGGATAAGAATCCCAAGTCCTGCGTTAATATTTCAACTGCTCTTTTCTTATCTTGCCGGTAAAGGAGACATGAGACGAAATCACACCCTGAAACCACAATACCAGAAATCAAGATGAGTAAAAACATATAGATGTAGCAAAATCTGTACCAAGCAAGAGCTTCAAGATACTTATGCTTCCTAATTCTAATAAACGTCTTCAACGAGTGTTTCTTAGAATCAATACGGGTAAACCCTAACAGATACGTCTCGGCTTCATCCCATTCTCTAGCAAGAACTTTTTCACCAAAGTACTTCATACAGAAGAATGCTCCTGACTCTCTCAAAACTACGCAACAAAATTACCATTCCAAAATCAGATTCGTCATTGTAATCTCTCCACGCACATAAACAACATAAAGTTGCTCAAAGAATTCAGACTAAAGTAGCCTACTCGGTTTCTTTGTATTCAATTTTTTGTGAATTTTTTCAATTTATTTAGAAAATTCAAATAAGTTCTTCTCTGATTCAAACTCCAAGATACAAACAGACTAACTTGCGGAGAAACTTGTTGAACTTTTGTTCGTCAAGAAATTGCAGCACGCGAGTGACTACCTGTACCAACTCCGGGATCAACGGCGCCATTCTCCAAAGCTAGGAATCTCAAATATGACGTCAAATGAGAAGATGCACGATGAAGAAACACTCGAATCTTACGATTACGTACGAATCCGAGCTAGGAGTAGAGCTCTGAAGATCAATAATAGGCACACGAAACTGATTCAACGACACGCGATTAAGAGGAATTTGTAGATTCTAGAGAAGATGGAGAGGATGGATAAAGGAGTAGTGAACTTGACCTTCGCTTTCTTGTTGGACGCGTTCTTGTTGCAGAGAGGTCTGATGCTAGTGATATGTAACGTCGCTTATTAAAGAGATCGATCAGCTTTTTGTCAGGTGGAGAGTGATAAGCGAAACGACAGGGGTTCAAATTCTTTTGATATAAAATATGTGGAAAATTAATAAATTGTAAATTCGCGCTTAGCAGTTGCCGTGTGGATGAGCAGCGATGTATAACCTGTCATGTTATGAAAGGCTGGCTTATTCTCTTAGGACTCTCTTTTTCATCTAGAGTATCTCCTTTTCTCTTGTGAACAGAGCATTTGGCTGGTTTAAGTGGCTAAGATTCATCTAAATCACAAATTTTACTGTGATATCACTGTTGATCTTCAATTTTATTCAATATCTTCCTCATTTGAATCTCACCTTCGATCTTCAGGTGTTAGATTGATCTTCAAGGATTGTCTGCTGAAGTATGGCTTCATCTTTGAAAAAAGGATTATCTGGTTTAACATTAGAGGAGAATGAAAAACCATACCTCCTTCCCAATCGTCCAGATTATTGCTCTTCTCAAGGTAACACTCTCAGCCTTATTGGACGTCTCCTAAATCCCAAAGAAGAGAAGATGTCTTCTTTGATCAAGGAAATGCCAAGGAAATGGTAGTTATATGCAAGAGTTCGTGGAGTGGCTCTAACTCAAGAAAAGTTTCAGTTTCATTTTAAATATGAACATGATCTAGAAGCTATCTTAGAGAAAGGAGTGTATACCTTTAATCAGTGGCCTATAGTGATGGAAAGGTGGCAAGAAACCCCTCCTGAAGATTCTCTTCAACACTTCTCTGTTTAGGTTCAATTAAGGAATATTCCTATGAATCACTATACTGAAAGAGCTATTATGGATTTGGCAGAGTTTGCAGGAGAAGTGAAAGAAATAGCTTTTGATCCATCAAAATCTCAGGTGAATGACTATGTAAGAGCAAGAGTAATTTTCAATGTGAATAACCCAATTAGAAGGTTTAAGAAGATATGTCTCCCCTCTAGTGAAATGGTTAAAATTCTCTAAGACTATGAACGAATCCAAATGAGATGTTATACCTGTCAGAGACTAACTCATGCTAAAGAAGACTGTGAGCTTGCTAAAGCTTATTCTGAAAATGTGAAATCTCTGTCTTCTGGTAAAATATATGATCATAGTTCCTCTTCTTCGAAAGCTAAGTCATAAAGCACTCAAGGGTTCTCTGTCTCTGACCCTCTTTATGGAGTAGTAAAAGACTCTTTTGTTGGCTTTGACATTCACACTGGAAGACCAAAGATTGCAGAAGCTGTTCTGGAAGAAATGAGAAAATTAAAAATGCAGAAGGGCATTATCAAAGAGGGGAAGCATCAATAGGAGAAGTGGCAGTCTCATACTTCCAATCCCTTTTTACTTCAGTCAATCCAACCATTTTAGATCAAGACTTCTCTGGTTTCCATCCAAAGGTTACAGAAGCAATGAATGCCAGGCTGATTAGAAGTGTTACAGATGATGAAATCAGATTGGCAGCCTTTTCAATCAACCCCAATAGTTCTCCTGGACCAGATGGAATGTCAGGATGTTTCTTTCAAAAAAATTGGGACATAATTGGAATGGATATCGTATGTGAAGTTAAATTAGTCTTTACTTCAGGGGTTTTTCCTAAAGAGTGGAACTATACTCATATATGTTTAATTCCCAAGAAACCTTCTCCAACCCAAATGGCAAATCTTAGGCCTATCAGCCTATGCTCAGTCTTATACAAGATTGTTGTAAAGGTTCTAGCAAGAAGAGTCCAACCTTTTCTCTCCCAAATCATTTCATATTCTCAATCTGATTTTGCATCCCAAAGATTAATCACAGACAATATTATTCTAGCTCATGAAACCATCCACACTTTGAGAACTCATCCTTAGATCTCCTCAAGTTATCTAGCTCTGAAGATAGACATGTCTAAAGCTTATGATAGACTGGAGTGGCCTTTCATTTTGATGATTCTACAGAAGTTGAGATTTCATTATGTCTGGGTGAACTGGATCTCACAATGTATAACCTCTGTTACATATGCTGTTTTGATAAATGATAAGCCTTATGGTTTAATAGCTCCACAACGTGGTGTAAGGCAAGGAGATCCTATATATCCTTTCCTCTTCATCTTATGTACTGAAGGATTGATATTCTTACTGAAGAAAGCAGAATCTGATGATTTAATCCATGGGTTAAGATTCTCTAATGATGGTCCTGGTCTTACCCATTTACTGTTTGCTGATGATAGTTTGTTTGTGTGTCAAGCATCTGTGGGAGAATGGAATTCTTTGAATCAGGTTCTCATGACCTACTGCAACTTGAGTGGCCGGCTAATTAGCTTACAAAAATCAGCATTTACCTTCGGCTCCAAAGTCCCTGAGACTATAAAATCTCAAGTTAAGCAAGTGTCTGGTATTATCAATGAAGGAGGGGTTGGTGTCTATCTTGGGTTGCCTGAATGTTTCAGTGGGTCAAAAGTTGCTGTTTTAGCTTTCATACATGAAAAGGTTAAGGCAAGGTTGTCTTCTTGGTTCTCTAGATTTCTGTCTCAAGGAGGTAAAGAGATTCTACTCAAAGTAGTAGCCTTAGCCATGCCCATTTATGCAATGGGATGTTTTCAATTGCCAAAATCTACCTGCACAAGCTTATCCTCGGCCCTATCAGACTTCTGGTGGGACTCAATAGAGTCTAAGAAGAAAATACATTGGCTAAAATGGGAAAAGGGAGTATGGAGGATTAGGTTTCAGAGATCTCCAAGCATTCAATCAAGCTTTGCTAGCTAAACAAGCTTGGAGAATTCTCTCTCACCAAAACTCTCTTCTATCCAAGTTTCTCAAGAGCAGGTACTTTCCTGATTCCCAATTTTTAGAGGCTTCAATTGGTAAATCTCCATCCTTTGCTTGGAGGATTATTTTGTAGGGGAGGAAACTTTTACAACCTGGTTTGGCAAAGAATATAGGTGATGGTCAATCTATTCTGGTGTGGGAAGAGCCATGGATTCCAGATGGTGAATTAAGGTTGCCTCTACTTGATCAATTCTCTGTCAATCTGGACTTAAAAGTAGCTGACTTAATTGACTTCCCCAACAAATTCTGGTTCAGAGATAAGCTACAAGACTTGTTCTTACATAGAGATGTAGATATTATTCTAAAGATCATGCCTGCTGTGTGGAAACAAGACTACTGGACCTGGAAATTCACAGAAACAGGTCACTACTCTGTGAAATCAGGTTATATTGAGACTCATAAACTGCAGAATCCAGAACTATGAACTAGAAACTCAAAGACCATCCTTGAATCATCTCAAAGAAAGCATATGGAAAGTAAAGACAGCACCAAAGATAAAAACTTTCTTATGGAAAGCCTTATCATATGCAATTCCAGTTGCTTCTTTACTCAGTAGAAGAGGAATGAGTGTAGATCAAAGATGTCAGGTTTGTGGACAGGAACTTGAAATGGTTAACCACCTTTTGTTTACCTGCCCATTCTCCAGACAAGTGTGGGCTCTGGCATTGATGCCTCAACCAGTTGAAGGTTACCATGAATCTTTTATATTTCAAAATATAGATTTCTTGTTGACCTCTAAATCTCATGACCAATCTCAGAACAAGGAAAGCATGTTGTGGCCTTGGTTAATATGGTTTCTCTGGAAAAATAGAAACCTCCTTCTATTTGAAGGAAGAGTTTTCTCTCCTATTGATTTAGTGAAAAAAGCTAAGCAGGAAAGAGACATATGGGTTGACGCTCAAAGACAAGGAACAGAAGACCAGTCTAGGATCCTTCCTTCTCCTCCTAGGACCAGCTACACATAGAGAAAACCTCCCAAGGATTGGCTNGGGGGGGAGGGGGGGGGGGGGGGGGGGGGGGGGGGGGGGGGGGGGGGGGGGGGGGGGGGGGGGGGGGGGTTTGGTTATCAGAGATGCAGCTGGAAAGGTTTTGATTCATGCTAGAAGAGCTTTCGTCCATTTATATGCACAGAACCATTTTCTTTTTAAAAATGTCATTCCATTTATCCTAAAAAGGGCCTCTTTTACTAAGAGCATGTCTATCGGTTAGAATAAAATGGGTCCTTACATAATTTTGGCCCAAAATTAAATGAAAAATGGACAATAGTCGAACGGACGTTTCTTATTGTAGGTCGACCTAAATGGGTCCTTCTTGCCATTTGGTGCCTTTTGATTGGCCCTTTTTTGTTTTATTTTTTTTTTTAATTTATTAAACGAGTTGTTTTTTTTATACAATTTTTTAAGGCTTGGTTTTCGGGTATTCGGTTCGATTCCGGTTCTTTGGATCTTAAATTCGAATACCCAATTGATACTTTCCTAATATTCGGTTCGGTTAAGGTTCGGTTCTTGTCGGTTCCGGATTGGTTCCAGATATTTTTTGGTCAACTGTTGACTTTTCTTTTATTCATGTTTTTTTTTTATTCTCGGATCTGATTAACATTATAAACTTTGTACGAATCCGCTAAAAATTTACATTTCCCTTTTGTAATATGTTTTATGTTTATATTTATCACTTTTCAATAACTTTCAATAAAACTTTTTTATTTTGAATTTTTATTTTATTAAGAACCCCTCAGGTTCTACCAATAGACGGCAAAAACAATAAATAAGAGCAAAATTTTTATGGAATGTAATAAAATGATAGTAATTTTCTATTTAAATGAATAATATTTGTTGTCAATTTATATAATTAAGTTCTTCTTTAAAAAAATAAAAATTCACCTAAGAAACAACTAAAATGTCCCACTAATAATCATATCTTTTAAACAAAGTCCTTAACATTGTCCTACAACACAAATATTATTATTATAGTCTAAGGACTTGTAAAATTGTTCTACCAATAAATATACCCTAATGTTGTTGTTAGTTAGTTTGTAGCAATGATACATATCTTTGTCATCTACTCTAGCTCTTACTTTATATATAATAAATAACTGTTGCAATACTAGCTTTGATTTGGCCAAGAATCTATTGATTTCTATCACCATTTTCTATCTATGGATCTTTAGATGATCGATTATTTTGTAATATTTGCAATCTTAAGCTAACATTTCAATTATAACCTAATAAATTCAACATAAATTAACATTGATTATTAACATAATCTAACATTTTAATCCTAATCTAAAAAAGAATTTTCCCACTCAAACGCGGGTTAAAACCTAGTTTCAATTAATTTATATATTTATTAACTGTAAATATTAATTTAAGTATGAAACAACACCGTATATAAATATGTTAGTGTATAATTCGCTTGGTGCTGATGTTAAAATGTTAATATGGCACTCAAATTCGTATATTGCTATATTAATTGAATGTAAATATTTAATTTATTTCTATCCAATAGAGAAAATAAAACCACTAAAATTCGTATATAAATATGATATATTATTTTACGTCTCCTTCTCTCTAAAGTAACATTTTAACATCAGCACCAAGCTGTTTTTGTTTTTTAGTAAAATCAAAACATCATCATGAAGAAAAGATAGAAATATCAAGGTACAGAGACGTTACACAATACAAGTTATAGCAATTTCCTTCTTTTCTTTCTTTTATATAAATATATATATATATATTTCTTTTATATTTTTACAAGAGTCTATAAGTTGTAAATCTGTGTATTAAGTAAAGGGATATGAAAGAATACGTACCTAAAAGTTAACACTCTTGAAGCAATACTAGCAAGGTACTAGTGCAGAGGAAAGCTTGCTTATAAGGTGAAAACTTGAAGATGAAATCATAATTAAAGAAATGAATTACACAAGTATATGAAGACATCAAAAACATTTTGATTTACTTTCAGAACCTTTTTAACATATTTACAAATGTAGAGCAAACACACAAAAAATTGTAGATTGACTGACTTGTACTTTCATTCATCACTATCCGTAGAAGGAAGATTGAGATCGAATTGAGATGTTTTTCCTTGGCCCTTAATCGAATGTGTTCTCTTGTGACCATATAAAGCTTTGGCTGATT
Source organism: Iberis pinnata (assembly GCA_900406425.1). Taxonomy (NCBI): domain Eukaryota; kingdom Viridiplantae; phylum Streptophyta; class Magnoliopsida; order Brassicales; family Brassicaceae; genus Iberis; species Iberis pinnata. Next base: position 17,256 of record OVBE01003049.1, on the reverse strand, counting down.
TGAACACTCTTAAGCAAATAGGACACTCGTGAACTATTGAAGCATTGCTATCACTGGCTCTTTTGCGTTTGCTAGGTGGTGACTTTTTGGAGTAATCAGAATCTGAGCTGTCTGAATCACTGAGAATAACAACATTATTATCACCAGATTCCAACTGGTTCAATGTAGAATCCATGGACATCTTCATCAGAATAACTGCCGCATTAGTAACTTCTTGATCAATCTCAGATGAATTCCCATTACTAACAGGTCCGGAATCGGAATCAGAATCAGAATCGGACTGTTTCATCTCAATATCAGATTGGGTGTTAGAGTAACACTTGTGAGATTTCAAAGAAACGAACCAATTACCACATTGACTGCAAAAACGTCGTTGCAGAAATTTCTTCTTCGTCTTTGGCTTATCTGACATCTTCTTCATATGAATTTTGATGTGCCCACCCAGTGCCTGCCAATTACGGAACGTCTTTCCACAGTACTCGCACACTTTCTTCGTATCTTTCATTTGATTCTTCTCTTAGACAAATGATCAAACACCACAATCAAGAAACTAAGAAACCAAGATTAGAGAGCACTGCTCAACACGTCATACCCCAAATCAAGATAAGAAACAACGAGCAAGATCGATCAAGTATTCTTGAGTTTGGAGCAAACTATAAAGTGTTAATCCTCCCTCACACATTCTCTCTAATTTCTTCTTGCATGTTATTAATAAGGATACATGGACGGTCGATATCTGTTTTTTTTAACCATTTCTCAAGATTCAAAAAAAGAAGCCAAATCTTGAAATCGCACCATTGCATAAAGTTTTGATTTTTTTTTTTTTTTTAAAACCTCCATTAGGATAGTGGGTATAACAAACGATTAAATTTCCAACAAATTTTAAAACATAAAATCACAAGATTATTTGTTATCCAATTTGAGGATTTACCCTACATAGATAGTTCTAATTTTGCTAAGATATAAAATATTATAAGGTTTTCATTCATTGTTTAGCTCCAGGTTTTATAACAAGAATTAGGAATCATAAGGAAAATTAATACTATATTTATATAGAAAAAGACGTATATAGTTGGCACCTTCACGCCACAGAAGGCATGTCCTTGAGCCATGAATCAAGCGGCTTACCAATGGAGTAGACTATAAATCCAATCTGGCGTAGCTTCTCTGCATCAAGAACGTTCCTACCATCAAACACAAAAGCAGGCTTCTGCATATTCTCAAAGATTTTCTTGAAGTCCAATGATTTAAACTCATCCCACTCGGTTAAAACACAAAGGCCATGTGCATCTTTAGTTGCCTCGTAAGCATCTGAGACGACATTTACGTGCTCTGTGATGCCTTCAGCTTTAATCTGCTGAAGATGAACCGGATGGTCCCAGTCAAATCTAGCCATTGAAAGATCTCTCTTGATCTGTTCTTCAAGGACTTGTGGGTCGTATATGCTCAGTTTGGCCTTGTCAGCAACTAGTCTATTACAAACATCGATAGCTGGAGTCTCTCTCGTGTCACCTGTGTCTTTCTTGAAAGCAAAACCGAGGATGGCTATTTTCTTGCCTGAGACTGTGTTAAACATTGAAGAAACAACCCGATTTGCAAACCGGATTTTCTGATAGTCGTTCACCTTTATGACTTGTTTCCAGTAATTCGCTACTTCAGGTAAGCCACTGCACTCACAAATGTAGATAAGATTGAGGATGTCCTTTTGGAAACATGATCCACCAAAACCAACACTTGCGTTCAAGAACTTGGGACCAATTCTAGTATCAGTACCCACGGCATGCGCCACTTGTGTGACATCAGCGCCGGTTGCTTCACATAAAGCTGACATAGCATTGACAGATGATATTCTCTGAGCCAAGAATGCATTTGCTGCAAGCTTAGAGAGCTCAGCAGACCAGAGATTAGTGCAAATGATGCGTTCTACTGGAACCCAATGAGCATAAACATCTCTTAAAGCTTGAATGGCCTTTTGCCCTGCTGCAGTGTCCCTACCACCAATTAGCACACGGTCTGGGTTATATAGGTCCTTAATTGCAGTACCTTCAGCAAGAAACTCCGGGTTAGAGAGAATCTGAAATTCTATGCCTTTGCTGTTATGTGTCAGTATTTTCTCGATAGCCTCTGCAGTTCTCACAGGAACAGTGGATTTCTCAACAACGATTTTGCTAGATTTGGAGACATCAGCGATCATCCGAGCAGCACTCTCCCAGTAAGTAAGATCAGCAGCTTTGCCAGCACCAAGGCCCTGTGTTTTGGTTGGAGTGTTGACTGAGACAAATACAATGTCACTCTCAAAGACATGTTTCTCCACATCAGTGCTAAAGAAGAGGTTTTTCCCTCTGCATTGTTTAACAACATCGTCCAAGCCTGGCTCATAAATAGGAAGCCGATCACTGTTCCAGGCATTGATCCTTGATTCAGAGATGTCGACAACAGCTACTTCAATCTCAGGGCACTTAAGAGCCATAACCGCCATGGTTGGACCACCAACGTAGCCAGCGCCTATGCAGCATATCTTCACCATTTCTGAAAAAACTGCTCCTGATAATACAAAGCCATTATATACTCGACGAGATAGATAGAAACAATGTGACAGTTTCCAACAACAACCTATCGATTGATTTCTCCAGAAAATCTACGGATCAAATGTAAACACGTAAATAGCACGCTCAGATCTATCAATTTCAAAATGATCAAAGCAGAGAATACGCTTCGAGATTATGAAATTCCCTAATGTAAGAGATCATTTCTTAGGTGGAACAATATGGAACAAACAAAGCGAGGCTTAAAGCGTGAATGAGCGAGGAAACTGACAATACCGATGAAATCTCATGAGAAAAGCGAATGATACCTCAATTTCAAAATTCCTCAAAAACAGGATGATTAAAACACGACACATTCAAAAAGGAGATATCACAATTGAGAGATTTTACCTTCCGAATACTGTTCCCTGAGACTGGAGAGAGAGAGATGGGGGTTACAGTGAAGAATGAGAGAGAAAGCAAAAGAGCTAATTGCGACGAAGATGATGCAAATGGCAGAAGATATCTTTTGATTTAATAAATTCACAGAAACCAACTTTAACTTACACATTTCACATTTTCATTTATTGCTCCAAAAAAAACAAAAAAAAAACTCCACACGCTTTTATTTTGTTCAATTATTAGGATACCATTATTGGGTTACAAATTTGACAAGCCGAAAAGATTATTGAGACAGTAGTAGCAACTGGACCTTTTTTTCAAGCAAGAGTCATATTCGCAGATTTTTTTTAATCATATAATCTCTAAATCATAATATATATGATTTCATGCTAATATTTTGCTAATTGGTAAGATTGCTCCGGAAGCATACTAACAAAAAAGCATTACTCCCAAATAAAATAAATAAATATGTTAACTAAAATTGTCTGCATATCTTCATATGTATATAAAATTTCTTCAATCTTTAATTCATATTGATTCAACATCAAATATAAAAGTTCATAAATCCATAAAATATAACAATAAGATCCAAGGACAACATAATTAATTTCAACATAATAAATTATAGTTTTAAATGATGAAGAAATGAATTTTGACGATGTTGTTTTACTCGTTCACGAATTATCAAATTTGTTTATTTATTTCTTTATAATTAGTCTAAAACCGATAAGACCGTTGTTTTATTTGGCTATCATCTCTTGAATAAAACTCTATAGTCTTATAGTAATGTTGTTAATGGTTGTCGTATTTTTTTTCATAGAATTGTTACATCTTCGTAAATCTAATTTTAAAATATATGATCCAAAAACAAATGAAACACCATCAATTAAAAAAGATCAAGACACAAGCTAGAAACAAAAGAAAAGAAGTGAAGAAGAGTATGACCTATGTCACATCAAAACCGAGGTTAGCCAAAGGAAATAACACAATAAACAATATATCGTTGAAAATTTTCATATGTATATAAATTTAAATAGATAAAACTTAACTCTAAAGTTAGTGTTTTATAAATATCAAATTAAAATAGTTAAAATATTATGTGATAAAAGTGAAAATATCCTTTTTTATGGCATACTTATTAGTCTTAATGATTATAATAAACTAAATTTATTTGCTAAACCTTTATCGATCAATTGTTTTATCACTTTTGCTACATAATATTGAAAGTGTAAACGAATTAACAACAATCAAATCGTCTTAAAAACACGTTTTTATTAAGATAAACACAATACAACTTGTTCTTTATTCATTGAATTTGTTTCTTTTAGTCTTTCACTCTTTGTCGCTCTGTTCGTTCAATCTCACATCCACGAAAACACAATCTCATAAGACCATCTCCATTGGTCAAAAATCTAATAAGAATATCTAATAAAATAATAATATTTTTAGCTTTAATTTTTTTTTTAATTATTTTTATTATAAAAATTATATGATCCAATAAGAATCCAACACATATAAGAAACTTCCTAAGAATCGGTTCTAAAAAATCCTAAATAAGAACCAATTCTTATGTCTTTCTCTTCTTTTTGTAATATTTATTAATATAATATTGTTACGAAACTCTTAACATTCGTTGATGAAGGTGCTCTAAATCTCAATCTCTCAAAATAGTTGGCTAAAAGAGCTAGAGAACATCTATTCTACTTAACATCTTATTTATATTAAGTTCTAAACCTAAACTTTATCATCAANAGTCATTTTTTTTTTTTTTTTTTTTTTTTTTTTTTGATAAAGTCATCTTCTTTTCATAAGTTTTTTTTCTATTTTCAAGCTTATTTCCTTTTCTTAATGTCTCTTCCTCCATTTCCTTTTTTTGTAACTTCATTTCTTTTTCATCTTCAAATATGAATAAAACACCATATGCCAATACTAGTATCAGACTGTAGCTTAGACATTATGAAAAGTATATTATCTTATGTCACCAATTAGCACCAACAAACATTTCTATTCCTATATGACATCATAGTTTTGGACTATGAAGCCAAAGTAATTTTTAACTAAACATTTCATACAGTCGAGCTATCAACCAACAATGTTTGCGTAAAAATTATTACACACTTAATAACTCGAAATTCGTTAACCATGTGGAATTAACACACCAAAAACAACAACTCTAATTTTTTAGTTGAATATTTATCAAGTTACTGATTTATCACAAAATATTTAACTAATTTAATAGTCATTGAATTACATTTACATTTCATCTATTTGAACTAATATAAATATGAAGATATACACATGACATTAAATATAAATTACAATACTAAATAATAAAATATTAATTTGATATAATAATCTACTTTATCCATCATCAAATTATTATATATAAAAATATATACTATACAAGATTAATATATTTTTGTTAAAATATAGCTAATGAATTAGTACACAATGTATGAATTAGTTCATGTACGTAGTAGTACGATTTTTAAGTTCGTGTATAAATTAAATATTTTTGAAGAGTTAAAGTATGTATTAAACAAAATCTCCCAAAGCATCATATCTGATGTGGTCTAAGACCATTTCCATTAGTTAAGAACTCTATACAAGTTTCTATCCATTAAAAATAATATCATTTATATTTTAGTTTTTGTTTTTGTTTATATTTTTAATCAAAATTATATTTGAACCAATGAAAATGGTTCACGTGTTAAGAAACCCTTAAAAACCAATCCTTAAACATCTCCATTAAGAACTTTCTCTCTCCAAGTTTCTTAAAATTTATTATATTTTATTCTTAAAAAACCCTTAAGATTCATTGATAGAGATGCTCTAACTCACCATGTTTAAACGGAATATTTATTACCGTTATAACTTATGTATGAATAAGCATATTTTTTGTTTGTTTGTGCAAAAATTATTAATATGCATAGATAATATAAATTTCAAAGCAAGAAAAGCAAGTTTTACCCATAATACATTTAAGATTTCAGTTGCCTAAGTAAAAATAATTGTCATAAATTAAAAAATTATATCTAATGATTATTATCTTAATATATGTGAAATTAGTAAAACATTAATTTTTTGTATACAGAGGGTGTATTGTTTAACTATGAAGTAGCATAATGACTAAGCTTATATGAATTGAGTATATTTGAATCGTTGATGTATGAATTAAGTGACGTCTCGTACACATGTTAGCATAGATAAATAAGATCAAACAACTCTAGATGCAAGATAATAAACAAGCTTATAAAAGTAATAAAAATACATGTTGCTAGCCAGTGATGTTTGAGAAATTAGACCACATAGATATGTGTGAACCAGTTGTAAAGGCTGGTTGAGATGAAAATTGGTGTTGGTTTGAAATGGTAATCTTGCTTGTCTTGCGATCATACAACCCTCAGATAACTTATTGAAATGTGTGATATTTTAAAACCTCATATATAACCATCTCTTTTTCCCCCATCATCTTGAGGACATAGAAATTTACATTCTCATGTGTTGCATACAATAGCCCAGTCGGCTCTTGTTGTGACATTAACATACAAACATGATGGCTTGTTTGAAGATGAATCGTGTACAACCGATTTTGTGATCTATTCACTTTCATTATTAAAGTATTAATTTGGTCAAACATCTTCGGGAATAAGCCATCTCGCATGATCGTATTGCCTTCTTCTTCTGTCATCTGGCCGAGGCTTATAACATTACTTTTCAGTTTTTGATACAAATACATCAAAACAGATGTTGGTCGTCATTCTTGCAATAGAATATGATAAATATTTTCCCTTTAGTCTCAACAACTGAGTCATCACCAAAATTTACGTTTCTAGTGATCTTCTCGTCGAGCTCCTTGAACATATCTTGATGACCCGTTATATGGTTGTTTGCTCCATTGTTGAGGTACCATTGGTCCGAGTGTGTTATTTTCTCGCCGTCTGCAACTAGGTTCTTTACAACCGTCTTCTCATCAAGAATCATCAAATTATGCTTTTTCTTGATCACCATTAGCTCGTGCTTCACGCCGTTAGGGAGGTTAGACTGCTCATCTTCTTTGACACTTTAATGTTTTATATCTTTGTAGCCACTATTTCAATTTTGAAGATTTTGTACGGTGATAGCATCAACTTTGACATCCTAACTATAATATCAAATGTTGGTTTCAAAGAGGATAACAACATATTAAAAAAAAAAAAAAATACTAATAAAAAGAAGATAACAAGAAAAGGTAACAAAACCTATAGCTACAAAAATATAACAAGAAAAGATAGAGAACTTATATTTGTATTTTTGTTGTTGTGGAAGATACAATTTTTGAGAATATGAAATTATCTACACTTAAAGTTATTTATAGAAGAACCAAAAATTCATGTAGTGGCTAAAATTACCCCACATCTTGTAGTGTGGAAACACAATTTTGATGTGTTATAAGGTGAATTAATACACTCAGATTTTAACCCAAATATAACACTACAAATACACAAGCAAACCACAATAGTACAGAAAGGATCAAATCCATGGAGACCAATTGGAATGCACCATCAGTTTCGGTTTATGAATCTAGCTAAGAGAAACGGTTCTTGGTTTGTAACTTGATTGTAACTCGAAATGAAAATATTGAAAAAGTTAAACTTATGATAAAAATGCGTATTAGGGGAATCCACCAAGAAACTAAATTGACATAGCTAACTATCATATAGGATAGACTTTAAGCACCATTCTTAAATTCAATGTAAAAAGTTAGAGTAATCTCCTCTCGAAGTATTAGTCCCTATGAAACAGAACACAATATACTAACTCTCGTTAAATCCTAAAGTTCCAATCATGCATTTGCAAATTAAGATTGATAAGTTCATAGAATTCAATAACCATACTATAGTTGGTTAACAAATTCTACTCATTTAGAATATGTTAGGTTTTTAAATCAAATCTATTTGTATTTAAACAACCTAAAATCATGAACTAGGTGATCAGACTAATTCAAGCAGTAATCTAAACCTAGGTGAAGAATCAATTGATTAAAACCCTATCTAACAATCATATATGTCAAATTTAGGTTTCCATGGAAAACCCTAAAACCTAACAATTGAATTAATCATACATGTTGAAAGAAACAATCAATAAACACGGAGGGTTCAGAAGATCTCGTCTCCCTCAAAAGCTAAACGCCTAAAAAAAATGTTGTAAAACGCGTAAAAAGAAAATTAGAAACTGAGGTTTTTATATCCTAAAATAAAATAGAAAATATCGTAAATTTCATAATCTTCTTCAGGGACCAAAAGTGCAAATTTCTGTGTTTTCTTCATTTGTGCGCGGGCTGAGATAGACCGATCCTCCTGCTAAGACCGACCGATCCTTCTTCGTGCAAAGGGACCAACCGATCCTTCTTCACTTCGGGTTGCCTTTTAATGCATATAATCGTCCATTTTTTCTGATTCGCGTCCATTCCCTGCAATTCCCTGAAAGAACACCAAATCATAAATTTAGGTGAACTATCTCGTGATAGGTTTGATAGATGACATGATTTATCCATTCAAAAGTCTAAACTTAACAAGAATCTTGTTTAGATTTACAAATAGTCATGACATTTTTGACGTTTGAGGTTTCATGTGTTAAAAGTTGTCTACTGTAAACTTGGTAGAGTACAAAATTATGAAACTGTCTATTATAGATATCACCATAAATATTTTTTGGAGGAAATTAGATTCACTCAAAAAGAAAAAAAAAGGATTACAAATCAAGTAGTGGAGTTCAAGAAAGAAGTGAACCAATGAACAGAATCCTTAGGGTATCTCTTCAAATTGTCTTTGTAATCAACAAAGTAAAGACCAAACCTCGAGCTGTAACCTGCTATCCATTCCCAATTGTCCAATAATGACCATGCAAAGTATCCTTTCACATTGCATTTATCCTCTTTAATTGCAGCTTGTAAGCTCGAAAGATAATCATGATGGTATTTGATTCTCTTCCAATCCTTTAGTGCTTCTTCTCTTGGAATTAAAATGTTGTTTGGATCATCCATTCCTACACAATACATATACAACATCATCATAACAAATTCTTTTTCTTGTTTAGAGCCTAGAAAGAGTTTTTACCATTTTCAGTGACAAAGACAGGAGGGTTTTCATATCTTTGTTTGATGTAATTCATCACACTTCTCATCCCTCTAGGAACTATGTACAACCATATAGAATTTGCCTGTCCAAAAATAATACAGCTTAGAGAATTCAATGGCAGGCACGGTCTAGAGGGTAGACCAAGGAAATCCAGGTTTAGGGTCCAATAATATTTAATCTGGTTTTTGGAGGGCACAAATTTTTTCTTTATATTCCATTAGGGCGCTTTTTTTTTTTTTTTTTTTTTTGAATTAGGGTATCTTTTACCTATGGACTGGCTTTGTTCAACATTTTTTATTTATTCGGAGATGAATAACTAACTAGAGTTTATAATATTTCCTTACCCTATCTCCAATTGGCATTACACCTTTAAATGCTGAAAAATGAAAACATTATTGATAGATTAGTAGTAGAGACTCATGAATGGTGGTTTAAGTGTGAGAGAATTATAAGTATTTACGTAGAGTAACAGTTCCAGAATCAGAAACGGCGTCGTTCAAGAGAGTACCGCCCAGATTGGTGGCATTGTTTCTTGCATAGTAAGTTGTGTAATGATTTATTCCTACAAAATCTATAGAACCTTTCACCAGAGTAGATTCAGATCCTTTAAACATGGGTAATCTGTTTCCGACTCTGCTTCTCATCGAGCTCGGATAATCCCCAAACATCAACGGATCCAAAAACCTAATTAAGATCACATATATTAATATAATACTTTTTGTATATGCTGATAGGCTTGTGACTCTTATGTATAACTGAAAATCTTAATCTTTCGTAAGAATGTATATATACCAGCCAAGTTGAAAGTCTTGAGCTCTTTGTGCAGCTTCAATGTCCTCTCTTGTATTCGTCTCTGGTTCAAACCAGATTACACCAAATGCCATCCCTAACAAACCTCCATGTTGTGCCTATCATAATTATACACCAGACTTATAAATGAAACTACAAATTATTTTACGTGAAAAATAATTTTGATGTGAAAAATAAAAACCATAGACCATAGTCTACTCAATAAATTTATTGTGTATATTAATATGAGTTACAACTTACAACCATGTTTAAATATAAATTTAATTATGGGTCATTGATTCAATATTAACATGTTGAATCAAATCCAAAACTGGATGCATGCTCCAGAATTTCTCTATGATCATCATTCACCTCCACAAAATAAAAAAAAGGTTATAGATATTTCACATAATTGTATAGATTATTGTAATATTTTATCTTAGATGTTATGGTGGAATTCTCTAGATTCATAATTAAAATATTATGTATATTTTGTAAATTAGAGGCTATAAACACTTTGATTCCCTTATTCTTTTTCATCAAGAAATCTTAAGAACTTTTTTCTCCATTGAAAAATCTTATTTTTCCAAAATTTTATCTTCTCTTCCCAACTTCAAAGCATGTACTCCATCACTTCAAAAAAAAGTGGTATCAAAGCTAAGATATTCTATTCAAGATGGCGGGTAACGTTGCTCCCTTCCAAGTCCCGATGTTCACATAGAGAAACTACGACAACCGAAATCTAATAACGACGACTATCTAAGGAGCAAATGATATGTGGGTGATAATCTAGAAAAATTCCGTTGATCAGGGGAATGAAAGTAGTTTATCTCATACTCAAAATGGTAGTTTAAGAGAATCAAAGAAGAGAGAGAAAAAGAATCTATGGGCACAAAGATGGCGAGAGAAGCTTGGGAGATGCTTCGTACTTCTTACAAGGGACCGGTCAATTTAAAATGTATGTCTTCAAAACTTTAAGAAAATAATCTGAAGTGTTGCAAAGGAGGGAAGGTAAACTCGTCTTAGAATAGTTCTCAAGAGTTTTAATGGTCACTAATAACTTAAAAAGAAACATAAATATATTAGATGATGCGAGAATCATAGAGAATAATCTTCGATCATTGGTGAAACATTTTGAGTGTATTGTCACCGTTGTAGAAGAAACAAATGATGTGGAATCAATGATGATTGAATAACTTCTTGGATCGCTACATGTTTATGAAGAAAAGAAGAAGAATAAGGAAGATATTGCAGCCGAATTCCTCAAGACGTGGATTGGTCAAACCAAAGAAGAAATTTTTCATAGTTAAGGTGAGGGTCAAATCCGAGGACGAAGATACGGTAATGGACGAAGTTGGAGGTCCCATGAATTCAAGATCAACCAATGTGGAGGAATCTCATCAAGAAGACGTGGGAGATGATAGATCTAGAGATTAAAGCTTCAAATAGAAATCTTCTACACAATAAAACAGCATAAAGAGGGATATACTCAAACCCATAAATATGTAGTCTCAAACGACCCTAAGTTTACTAAGGTTCTAGCCACTAAATCATATTTTCACTTTTAAAACCCTAGATAAACAAATTAAAAATACATTTGAAAAATTGCATCTCAATGGGATAAGCTCTCATCGTCAAAATTTCCAAACACTCAAGACACTCCATGCCAAAATCTGAAATCGCTATTAAAGCGAACAACAACACTAAAAATTAAATATTTCATAAACCAACCGTTATAACTACATCTCCAACGTTGAAATCAATGAGCCGCAAAGCTTCCCAGAAACTTTTAGCAAGATCATAACGCGTTTTCCCATGTAACATAAAAATGAGAAAACACGTTTTTCCTTAAAAACACAAAACATGTTTTAACGCCAAAACGCATAAATGCATTTTCTCTCAAAAATGAAGAAACGTGTTTTAGGAAAACGAAGAAATGCGTTATTCCGAAAAAGACGCGTAAAAGTGTTTTCCTAAATAAAACACATTAACATGTTTTCTACCAAAAAAGCAGAAATGCAAAACATTTTCCACCGAGAAAAGATATGCATATTGCCGCTATGACACGAAAAACGTTTCTCAAGAAAAATTTGGTTTCCCGTTAAAAAAGTCATAAACACATTTTCTCACCAAATTGAGATTTTGAGGGTTTGAGTGGGAAAACATGACTATGTAATCTTTGTGGGGAAATGTGATTCCATGTTTTGATAAGAAATCGTGTTTTCACATTTTTAGAAGAAGAAAAAGTTTCCACGTTTTTGGTGGAAAACATGTTTCTATATTTTATGCGAAAAATGTGTTTTTGTGACTTTTGGCAGAAAAATATGTATTTATTTTTTTGGCATGAATATTGATTTCCGTATTTTTGGCATGGAAATTTATTTATTTGTTTTAGCATGAAAGTATGATTCCGCTTTTTGACAGAAAATGCATTTTGATACTCTTACAAATTCAAAAACAAACGAAAATGTATGTAGATGAAGCATTTGAATGTCAAATCTTGATATAAAAACCGAAAATATACATTTCAGCATCTAGATGCAAATTTATGCAAATGGAGCATTTGCATCTCGATTCAAAAAAGAACATGACTTTAAACTTTAGTTAAATAAGATTTTCATCGATTTGAAGACTCAAGTTGGATACTCATAACCAAATTCAATATAGTTTCTCAATGGAAAGCCCATAGTTAGTGCAGTAATGACTTACCTTATACTTTGTCTTGTAGATATTTGATACGGTGGCATGAGCGAGAATGATGTTGTGAGCGACAATGTAAGGCTCAATGGATGAGTTTCCAGCGGGACAAGTGAGCTTCAAAAGAATAGTGCAACGGCCTGGAGCTTGAAGACCCAAGTCATAGCCTTGTATTGATATTGTGTATGGCTCATTGATCGTGATCCAGTGTTTCACTCTATCTCCAAATCTCTGGAAACAAACTTCTGCATACGCTGCAAAATCATCTCTGCAAAAATGATTGCCTTTGGAATTAATTTCTTTCTATGAAATAATTTATTACACGTTTTATAGCGTTTTTATGGGATATTACATGATTTGTGGGTTTAGCCAACCAAGGTATCGATCATGGAGTGCTTGAGGAAGATCCCAATGGTACAATGTCACGTAGGGTTGGATCCCTACAAATTTTTGTAATTACATGTGAAACTCAACAAACCACATTTTTGTAAAATATATATATATCCACATTCAATGATTAATCTAGCATTAGATAATGAATGTTGGTTTGATATTACAAGACTTAGTGGACTTTAAAAATCATGCAACAAGAACTAAGAAGATACCTTTAGAGAGTAAAGCATTAATGAGTTTGTTGTAGTGATCGATTCCTGCTTCGTTTACTTGTCCTACGCCATCTGTGACCACACATATATTATTATTTCTACGTCAAAAATTCATATCATTGACTTATATAATGTAAAAGTAAATTAGAATACTAAAAATGATTACAAAAACGTACTCGGAAATATGCGAGCCCATGAAATGGAAAATCTATAAGCGTCCATTCCCATGTTCTTCATAAGTTGTATATCTTCCTACCCTCACACGTTTTAATCATCTCACTTTTTGGAAATGTGTATATACTAATTGAGAATGTTATTGATTTATATATTAAAAAAATATATATACTACCTCGTAACGATGGTACTGATCAACAGCAACATCGGCGTCGCTAAAATCGATGATTTTACCAAAAGTGTGGGAAAATGTGTCCCATATCGTAGGACCTCTTCCGTCTTCCTTAACTGCTCCCTCGTACTGCACCACTTATTGATTTCTATTAGTATTAAACATATGGGTATTGCATGATATATACTGTAGTAGAGAATACACGAAGTCATACTTATAAACATTGTACATATATATGTATTTTAAAATATATGTTTTGAAAAATTCAAATTGATGGTATGTTCACTAGAAAGGATCTATCTTTTTTAAATCTACTTAAAATATTTATTCCGATTTTTCTTAAAGATACTAAAGAAATAAAATGAATAAAATATAGGAGAAAGAGAATAAAAAAAAACCAAATAAAGAAAAATTTGGCTTAGTGTGTCACAATGTTAGAATAGATGGTAAATTATAATGTTAGTTTCATGATTAATAAGCCACTTTCCCCTTAATTAAATAGGTATAGAACTGAGAACAAATTATTAAAACAATAATCCCTCTGTTTTTAATTGATTGATTTTGTAAGTTTTCACGCATATTAATAAAACACATAAATAACTAGTAATAAATACATATTTTTTGTGTAACATAATTTTCTATATCTTTTAACCAATATATCTCCAGTGATTTCAATTAATATATATTAAAATTTACAATTTTATAATATTTAAACATAAAAATATATAGAAATTAGTGAAAATCAATCTTTTCCAAACAAATGGTTTTTCTAAAACATCAAACATTTATTTATACTATATGACGATCGTTAAAATGAAAGAGAGGGAATAGTAGAAATTAAATTGTGGAGCATGCACTAATTAAATAAATATACTCCTCTGTTTTGTAATAGGTAATTCCTCTGTTTTTATTAATAGATTTTCTAAGCTATTTCTTTGTTTCAAAAAGATAAACTTTTTTTGGTTTTCTATACGTAATAATTCATAACTAATGATAAATTGTAGATTTTAAGAAAGATTGGTTGAAAATTTTAAATTTAGTGAATTATTATTGGTCCATTGTTTTTTTTAATATAAAATATTGGTCGAGAATATGTTTAGTTATAAGAAAATGATATACTTATAGTCTAATATTAATATTTTTTTAATTTTTGTGAAAATTCTAAAAAGTCTATTATTTATAAACGGAGGGAGTATTTTTTTAGATTTTTGCACACCGACTGAGAAATTTTAATTTTTCATAAAAACATTAAATATTCTAAATTAACAAAAAAAAAAATATACTACAATTATTCTATTGGCCACTAAATCAAATTCATTTAATTTCTGCAATAAAAATATAAAAGACACTCATCATGAAAGAAAAAAAATTTAAGTGTAAAACGATAATTATTGTAGAACGGTGGGAGTATATTACATATTGTTAACAACATAAATATATGAGGTATGGTGAATTTAGAAAAAAAAAAAAAAGATAAGTTTTTCCATATAACATGATACAATTGAGCTTTTATATACAAAAAAAATATGATGAATTGTATCAGTTAGCTTAAAAAATTAATTTTCCTCGCTACACAAGGGGAGCTTATACCTTGGTTAGATTCAGAGCCGGTCATAAGTCCAAGCAGAGCAAGCATGTGTTTGTGGCCCTTTTTTATTTAAAAATTTTAATTAAGAAAACGGCCCATTTTTTAGAAATTATACAATTTTGGCCTATTTTTCCATTGTAACTTGCGGCTTTTACAAAATTTTAAAATTTCATGGCCGGCCCTGGTTAGATTGTAAACTATTTTGTTTTTATATGCCGTTTAAAGTTAAGTTCTCTAACTAAACCAAAAAAAAAAGAGTGAAGATGAGAGGGGACCTGAAACGCAGAAGAGGCGGTTCCGAAGACAAAGCCCTTAGGGAAACGCCCTCTCGATATGTCCGCACAGATACATGTCTTATCCATCATCACCATCATTGTCATCATCATCATCATGGTTAATCTCCTTAAACCCATCTTTTCTTCCTCGCTTATTTAAATATTGTGTAGATCCAACGAATTTTTTGTTTTTGGATAAGAAAGAAAGATCGAAACAAATTATAGTAATAATTTCGTTTGCTAACGAGGGTATTAATAATAACTTATATCTTATACAAATAGTGAGAAAAAAAATTTTAAACAAATAACAATGTCAATCACCTCTGCAAGTTTCAAAACTCACATTATGATCATCACGTTTGTAAAATTAAGATAACTCCCCAATAATTTTCTGATGTTTCTATTTTTAAAAATATATGATCATCTATATTGTGATAGGTGGTCACGATTGATAACCGGCCTTATAATGTATCTAATATTTTACCATACAATAAAAAAAACAATGATAGGTGTCGACTATGGTTCTTGATGTTATTCCATTGCTCATACTCATCTGAGCTATGGCTCTCCGTCTATCAAATTCTAAAAATAGTCCTACAATGGCAAAGTAATGCACCTATATGAATATGGGTATTATGCAAGCTCATCTTCCAAGTTCTTACTTATTTTATTTGGAAAGAGAGAATCAAAGACTTCATTGTTCACTATTTACACTGTATTGCCATATGTTGATAAACCCGGATCAAGACCCGATTAAGTTCAAGTGTAGTTCGGTTAAGTATGGACCATAGTGGATCAAATTGGCCAAGAAATGGGCTTGGCCTAAATGCATGTGTTTCGTTGCGGTCCATTTAACAAGAGATGGTTGATTCGCAGCTTACTCGTAACTGACTTTCGGCGATAACAAGAAGATAAAGAAGATTAACTTTAATGTAAGAAAGAATTCAGATAAGATTTTGTCTTGCTAGTATAAATAGTAGAGACCCTATAGGAAACGATGCTCATTCATTATTTTATAGGGATAATAACAATTTTTCGAAAGCTAAATTCTATACGTGAATTAGTTTTATTTCAATACACACACCAATAAAGGTGCCATTAAGAACCTTTTTGAAAGTTCTAAAACCACAGAGACAATTGAAAGAACAAAAATATATGAGCACACACAAGAATTAACGAGGTTCGGCAATATGCCTACGTCCTCAACCCAACCACTTTATTAAGAACCACTTAAACAATCTTACAGATCTGTTTAATCAGATTTATTTCGACGACAAGAACTCTTGACTCGACACTGACCAGTTCATAATCTACCCTGTCTCACGCACACCAACAGGTGTGTAACGCACTCGTGTTTCACTCACCAGAGAAAACCCAGCGCTCTGAATTTCTCTCACCACAAACTCTCTGTTTTTTCTTTATTCTCAGAAAGCGTAAAAGCCTAGGTTAACCTAACATATCCTTTTATACTTGCTTAGATCTCTAAATCTTCCTTTTTAGAATCTTCCTTTTCTTTGATTTTCTCATATCTTTCTAGTAAGATTTTCTTGTTCTGCCGATTTCCTTTTATCCTTTTTGTTAAGATTTTCTTGTTCTGATCATCACTTTGGCGCCAAGTCTCTTAACTTCCATTCTTTACAAATTGCAAGTTTAGTCCTNCTGCTTGAGTACACATTTAGATAAAAATCAAAAGAGAGAGAGAACAACAACTTCTTAAGGCCATATATTTTGCTTCTTCAGTAGAGACATAGACACAATTTTGCTTCTTATTGTGCCATGAAACCAGATTATTTCCAAGAAAGAAACACCCTTCTGATGTGCTTTTATGATCATTTAAGAAACCTCGAACTTTTTTTGATAATACGTTTGACTGCAGCAAGGTGTGATTCTTTAGGAGCAGCCTGATAATG
>OVBE01003048.1:0-28221 GCA_900406425.1 Iberis pinnata | reverse complement strand
ATCTTGTAAATATTTTCAGTTTTGATTTATAATTATAAAATTTCATCAAAAAAAAATGTTACAATAAAATATTGATAATATTACAATTTTTTACTTTCAATATAAATTAGAAGAAAAACAAAACAACATATCAATTTTTTTACAAACAACATATTAATTTATCCAATTTTACTTGTCTTTTTGATAAAAAAAAACATTTGTCACATTTTATCTTATTATATAAATAAGTTTTTTTCACAATGAACTTCTTTTGTCACCAAATATCTATATATATATATATATATATATTAATTAAGAGTTTACAAAATTACACATACTTAATAATCCGAGAAGATAAGTTTCTCCTAACAGAAGATGCTAAAGCATCTGATACAACGTTAAAACATCTACAAATATATCGAAAACAAGCAGAGGATGATTTAGCAAGTGAGATGATATCAATCAAGTGTGTAGAAAATCCTTGGAGATAACATTCTGAGTCGTGAGAGCGCATAGCCTTCGTCAATGTTGTTACTAATTTTTGACAATCAGACCAAAAGATGACTGAATGATAGCCCAATCTCACCATTGTAGCTACTGGTTCCTTGATAGCTAGAGCTTCTGCTTCCATGGCTGTTAGAGTTGGATTGATACTGGTACCACCCCGAATGATTTGATAAGGACCTTGACAAAGAACCCAAGCAATACCAGCAGAATCAGAGTCTATTGTCCAAGAATCATCTATAAAACAGTGTAATTGATTGCCAGAGTTGTATATATCCTGAAATTCTTGGGTTCGAGATAGCTAATGGGTCTCGATTGCCATAGTAGAAGATGAATCTTCAGTCAAAATGGTTGAACATCTTGGGTAGCTTGGATCCAGAGCTTGAAATCCAAAAGAGCATGGGAGATAATCATTGGAATTGGCTGTCTGAGTCCTTTAAAGTGCAGTAGATTTCTCGTCTTCCATAGCCTCTAAATTAAGAAATGTGCAAATTTGATGTTGTTTGGTATGGATATTGAGTCTTGAAAATTGAAAGTTAGAACATAGTCGAAATTGATAGTAAACTCTGATCCGAAAGACTGAAAATTCAGAGATGGAAAAGGAGCAAGGGACCAAACTTCCCTTGAAACTCGACAGCCAAAGAAAAAGTAATTGATATCTTCTTATGCCTCTCCACACAACTGACAAGTATCATCAATCTGTATACCTCTATTGGAAAGTGCTTTGAGAACAGCTACTCTTTTATGCACCTGCTTCCACAAGAAATGTTTAATCCTGGGAGGTAATGACAATTTCCATATAGCACTTGAAAGCTGCACATTTGTAACAGTTGAATCTTGAGGGGTACAAGACAATTGGGAAAGATGATACCCTGAACGGACAGTATAAACTCCAGATGGTGTATATGCCCATGATATTCTATTAGGTAGCTTCAACAGAGATGGACGAATTAGATTGGCAAATTTTGCATCCTCTTGACTTAGAAACTGCTGTATTTTTTCATTATCCCAGTTGATGCCATCAACAGCAAGTAAATGATTTATTGTAAGAGACATATCTGCAGAAGGATGAACTATATAAGCAAGGGAATAAAAGGCTTTTGGTAACCATTTATCAACCCAAATGCGAATGGATTGCCCATTCCCTAATGTCCAATAGATCCCTTGTTTCAGCATCTGAGTGGCTTTATAAATGCCACGCCAAGCATAGTTAGGTATGTTTCCCAATTGTGCATCCAATATGGTACTTCTAGAAAATATTTAGCAGTAAATACTCTGGCTAGAAGTGTATCAGGCTTTGTGAGAATTCTCCAGCTCTGTTTTGCTACTAAGGCAATATTGAAATCTTGAAAATCTCTGAAACGTAGGCCACCAGATGCTTTGGAATTTGTGACCACATCCCATCTAATCCAATGTATTTTATGCCTATCCAAATTAGAAGACCACCAAAACTTCCTCATTAACTTGGTAAGCTCCCTGACAATTTTGAGAGGAAGAAGAAAACAAGACATAGCATAATTTGGGATTGCCTGAATAAAAGACTTGATTAACACCTCTCTTCCTGCTGGGGAAAGTAATTTGGACCCCCAATATTGAAGTTTTATCTGCACCCTGTGTGTTATACTTTCAAATAGTGAAGCTTTGTTACGGCCTATTACATCTGGCATTCTTAAGTATTTGTCGAAGAAACCCACATTAGATATGCCAGTCACTGATTTAAGATTCTGCTGTACACTAAAAGAACATAACTTACTAAATGTAACAGCAGATTTTTTATAATTGACTAATTGGCCATAGAGCTTCCCATAGATGTTAAGGACTCCCATCACCTATCTACATTCTACCTTTGTGGCTTGACAAAACAACAAAAAATCATCAGCAAACAAAAGATGTGTTATTGCTTGGCCATTGTATTTGGCTTTGAAACCATGAACATATATGTTTTGTGAACATTTATGAAGCAAAAATGATAATCCCTATGCACAGAGAATATAGATGGTATGATATTTCCTTGTCGAATGCCCTGAGATGGTATGATATTTCCAACTTGTGATCCATTTAGAAACAATGAATATTTAACAGTGGTTACACACTTCATCACCCAAAAACGCCATTGATTTGCAAATCCCAATTTCTTTAGCATGTAATCTATTAATTCCCACTGAATTTTATCAAAAGCCTTTGCTATGTCCAACTTAATAGCCATGTAAGGGCATTTTCTTTTCCTAGTATGAAGGAAATGTAATAGTTCATAAGCAACTAATACATTATCTATAATGAGTCTGCTAGGAATGAATGCTGATTGATTTGGGGAAATGATGTGATCAAGCCATGGTTTAACCCTATTTGCTAACATTCTAGAGATCAACTTGTAAGCTACATTAGCTAAGGTAATAGACCTATAGTCCTTTGGTTTATGTGGGTGAAAATTCTTGGGGATGAGACAAATATAAGTATGATTTAGTTCCTCATCAAATTCACAGTGCTGAAAAAATGATGGACATATGAGATCACACCTGATTTGATGGTATCCCAATGTTGCTTATAGAAAGCTGTTGTGAGTCCATCTGGACCAGGGGATTTGTCATCATGCATCTGATGTAATGCTGCATAAATCTCCTTATCATCAACCACTTTAATTAGGCTCTGGTTCATATCTGAAGTCACCTTAGAAGGTAGATCATCAAGTATGGCAAAATCAGATTCATTCAGCAAAGTAGTAGGTTGGAAAAGGGATTGAAAATAATCCATCATCACTCTTTGTATATCCTTTTCCTGCTCCCATTAATTCATCTTCTATCATTGCTATTCTATTGAGAGCACGCCTTTGTTTTATTTGCTGATGGAAGTACTGCATATTTTTGTCACCTGACTTTAGCCATAATACCCTGCTCTCAAAAACTCTTCTTCCTTCTGATAAGCCTGAGCCAGCTTTCGTTTAATTCCGGAAACTTTTTCAAAGTCTGTACGGAGGCTATCCAGAGCAGTGTGGAGTTCCAACTTTAAAGAATCTACTGTTTCAGACTCTTGATGTTTCTGTTGGTGCTTCCATTCAGATAATCTAATTCGGCATCTTTGTAAAGCTGTTGCAAAGCAGGAAGGGTGGATAGTTGAACATTCTTGATGCCATTTTTTTTGAACCACAATGTTTATCTCAAGATTGATCCTCCACCTATTATCATATTTAAACAGATGTTTGCCTTTCCATCTTTTCTGATATGTGACTAATAATAGACGCCTATGATCAGAGGGCCCCCAATCAAGCAACTGAACATATGCTGCAAGGGAAAGTTTAGACCATTTAGAGTTTTCCATCACTCTATCAATCCTGGGTTTAATTGAATAGTGATATTTGTTTCCTTGCCTGGTATAGTGTCCTCCTGCTGATGATAAGTCATGAATGTCCAATTTATCATAGAAGTTACGGAAAGCAACAAAAGAAGATTTTGCTCTCGAAGGACCCCATGCTTTTCTTTATGAGATAAAATATCATTAAAATCACCAAAGTAGATTGAGGATCCAAAGAAGACTGTACTAGAAGATGCTTGATCACTCAAAGACTGCCAAAAGTAATTTCTTGCTCTTTTCTCTGGAGGACCATACAAGTAGTGCATATTATACTTAAATTTGCCTTCCTGAACATGTAAAGTATTCTTATCAAGTGAAGATACTGCAAGAGGAGTGATAACAACATAATTATCCCAAAAAACAGCAACTCATCCACACCTTCCCAAAGGTGGATGATAAAAACCAAAAGGGTAACCCAACTTCTGACGTAAATTATCCAAAAAAGTCGTATCATTCTTACTTTCTACAAGGAATATCAAAACAGGCTTTAATCCAAAAAGATGACGAATTGTCAGGGGGTTCCTCAACCCCTGACAATTACAATGAAGGATCTTCATTTATCAATGGGTGGTTTTGGGGTATCCACTCTCCCCTTGATAATTAATTTTTTTCTTTTCTTGGATTAGAAGAAGAAACTTCATCTACAATGAAGACTTGATCTACTTTCCTTTTCCTGCTACTTTCCGCATAGTTTGGCTGAGTCTGAACACAGGCATATATCGCCTGAGAAATGAATTGTGGTTGAATACCAGAAGTGGATAGAGCAGGTTGAGTAGCAGCATGCAGAGGAGCAGGTGGTGGAACATGAAGCATTTCAATTGGTGGTTCCAGAGGATATAATATGGGACATGGTCTTCAAGATTGACAGTACAGTCTTGTTCTTCATATGTTAAATCACCACATTTGAAACAAAATTTGCGCAACTTCTCATATTGGAGCAAGATTAGGGTTGGAGGGCCTGGCTTATGGAATTGAATGTATCTTGCAAAAATCAACTTGGTAGAGACATTAATTTTAACCTGAGCCCAAGCTTCTGCTAGTTTTTCTGCAGTTGCTTCTTTGATTCGCACATCTTCAATTGAACCCATTAATTGGCCTAATTCACGTATCATCCCATCGTCACATAAATCATGAGGAATGTTTAGAAATCTTATCCAGAAAGTGATAGTTTGTTGATAGTCGGGATAAGATCGACTAGACCATCTATCAGTTGCGAGCATCCAATCCTTAAGATTCCAAGGTCCCGAGTGAAGAACTTGTTGAAAATGTTGCTCCTTCTGAAAATAAAATTGCACTGTACGATCATCAATATCCTACCTTTAACTCGACCCTCCATTTGCCAAGCATTGGGAAGCGTATTCTTGAGATGGTAGACCTTCTGATGGTTCAAATTAAGACAACGAACAACCAAACTCAGATTATTAGCAGCTTCATGCCGATTTTCCCATCAGTGGTAGGATGAAACGGAATGCGATCCGCACCTAATGAAAGATTTTGCATGTTTAGCCATAGATCATGCGCCATATTTATCGGGACATGCAAGGTTGAAGATACACTTATCTGGAGATAGAAGACCAATTTGCAAGCATGCACAACGCGAGAGAAGAATAAAACAGAGAAAGAGTAAGTGAGGAGGGTGAAAGGTGAGAAGAACAAATTCCGAAAGAGTCTGGAGATGAAATCGCAGATCGCGAAAAACAAACCCAACAGGAGGGAGATGAACAGTAGAATCGCCTTTAGAATCGCCTCATGAGTTTTTTAATGTCAAGAATATCCTTTAATAACAAGTTAAAAAATGTTTTAGTGTGAAATCAACATTAAATATTATATTAAAATCCGCTTGAAGATGAATCTAACACAACTTCATAGATTGACTTCTAATTTCTCCTCAAGATGACACCAAATTGTACCAATGGACTTTAATTAATATATAAAATTCTGAAAATGACATAAAATTTAAGAATTTCAATAATTATTACGAGGTCCAAAACTTTTATTTTTGCAGTTTCCATAATATGTTATTGACTAAAATTTTACATATTCTCTAAATAAACATAAGAAAATTTTTATATTACCTGAAAGTTTTTTGAATAAACACTAATATTTTTATTTATATTGCTAATATTGTATATATATATATATATATATATATATATATATATTATATTTGAAAAAATTACTATAATGTAAAACTAACTTTATTGTATTGTAGATATGTCATCAAATCGTCAGTGTGGTGCAAATTCTTTTAGAAGCACAAATTTGACATATTTTACGGAACTTTCAAATCTTCCAACGAAAACAACAATATGGGTAAGTACTTTTTCATTTTAACATATGATTTATAGTAATGTTTATAACGTAAGTAATATTGTTAGTTTAAAAATTTGTAGACTATGGATAAAAAAAAATGGTCCTACGAGCAGAAAAAAATAATGATTGAATTGTTCAACGAAGCAATTGCCATTAATAACTATATTCTTAAAAAATTCTACAACTATTGGTATAGAATATATGGTTGACAGGTTCAATCGTGCGTTCAATATGAATGTAATACATCATTTCTTTAAAAACAAACTTGATGAATTAAAAAGAATTACAAATAGTGGAAGGCTCTTATGAATTATACTAGTATCTTTGTTGATCATGGTACATCAATGATTAATCTATATGAAGAATGGTGGAAGGAACGTGAGTTCGTTAGTACTCATAATCATTCTAGTCATCAAAAATACTTATATATCACAAATTTGGTACCAAAATAATATGATGACTATATATTTGTAGGGATGCAAATTAACAAACGGGTTAAAACAAAAACTGCTAGCATTTTGGGACTGATGGTATGATTTTCACATTACATGATGTTTATTCTCAGTACGTCAAAGACGAGAAGAGTTTAATAATGAAAATATAATAGATGAAGAGGGGAATGATGACTCAGACACTGGAAGTGGTTACATGCCATAGACACAAGTTCCTGCGACGCACATAAATGCATAAGAGATTTATTGTGTTAGTGTTGATGAAGATACACGTTCTTCAAATGAGTTTGTCAATGAAGGTGTTCAAAACACCAGTCGTAGAGGCCAACAACAAGGAAGACAAAATCTACAATATAACGATAGACATGAAAGTAATCCATAAATATCTGGAAGAAGCGCTCGAGTCTCTATTGAAAGTGCATCACGGGGAAGTCGTAGAAAACAATCATTTAAGACAAGAATACATGACACTATTACCGATTATAGAAAGCTCCAATGATAAACTATGCAACAACTTCATCTAGGTAGTTTTGAATAAGAGGACTATGATGAATTCAAAAATGTATAATCAATATTCTTTGCTTTAAAAGTTTCAAAGCACAATAGATTCTATTGGGCCTCCATAAATGCACTAAAAAACTAGTTGGAGGCACCGATGAAAATAAGTTACAATTATTAGAAGCAATGACAGGTGTTTCACGTAATAACCAATATGTGCCCAAACAATTAGGCTCCGGTAAATTATTTGAGAGTCTATATTCATGTGGCAATTCATATAATAGTCTATCTTCAGTGGATCACTTTTAGGTGACAAGGTTCGACAGGGTTATGGGATTATATTTTCAATAGTGGAGAACACTAACAACTTCTCAATAATGAGGAACACCATCAAATGCTCAACATTACGAAACACCACCAAATGGTCAACAACGAGAGACACCACCAAGTGCTTAACATGGGGAACGCCACCAAATGCTCAATAATATGATTTTCACCACCAAGCCTTCAACATTTGGGCATTTAACCATCACATTTTCAACAAGGATTTTCAATTGGAGGCCAAGTTAAAGGTACGAGGGATACCCCAACAAGAAGTTTCAGATGGTATGTGTGACACCCCATCCTGGACACTAAGTCCGGAACGGCCATCAAACGCTGAATCACTAAGTGATTCCGGCCAGACCAATTCATTTTAATGCCTTAGCCGTTTTTAAGTCATTTTCATGTGAGGTTCAATTCTGAGATTCGATTTAAGCCTTTAAGTGTTAGAGTTAATTTAAATGCGGAAGCAACTTAGATAAAACGAGATTTTTATTAATAATACTTAAGATTCATTACAACTTGAGAGTTTTGCTCTATAGGCTATTACAAAATTAATAATAACGATCCTAACAAATATCCCGAGTCGATCACCACCCTTCTTGAGGCTAGGAAGCCTCATGCTACGCCAAATCCTTCCCGCGATCCCCTTTACTACCTGAAAGTTACAAAACTGTTAAGTAATCCAACCGGTTACTTAGTGCGTTATTTATGATTTCCATCCGGTCTCTATGCACGTTTTAACCCATTAAACCCGTCACTTCCTAAGTTAAGTTTCGGTTCACTATGTTCGGAATTCGGCCATGATTCCCTCATTTCAGTTTGGCTTGGATCGGATTTTCCAATATCCCCGAGCTCTGTTCCGAACAATCTAGGACTTAGGCTAGAATCCGCAACAATTATTCGATTGGGTGATTTTTCCTTAAGGCATAGCCGAACTGATCTTCATTCTGGCGAATCACCACGGTTCAAGCCAATCAGTCTCGGCTATGAGCTTAAGTGTCAGATTTCGAGAATAATGGACAAGGCATAAGTTTGGTTCGGATTCAACCATTTCATCAGCACTATCCCATCCAGACTTAGCCTAAGAATTTTACGCACCTTTGCTTTTTGAATACCGGTTTACCAGACTGATCTTCATAACATTCCCAACTTCGGCTCGGATCACTCAACTTTCCAAGCCCAACGATCGGATTTCCTTCCTTCAATGCCTTCGAGTTTATCTCAAGGTTTTTTGGAATTTTTCTGTCTAAGTGTGTGCGAAAAATGAACCCCTGGGCGCTCTATTCATAGAGTTGGCCCGTAACCATTTTAAACCGCCAAGCCAACTCGCGCCCCTTCGAATAGGCACGTTTGGCCGAACTGGTGTGAGTTGAGCATAACCTCCCAACTGCCCAAGTCCAACTCGGCCCAACTGCCCAGCTAGTGTCCAGTCCACTTAGCTGGCTAAGTTGGCCGATACTTAGCTTGAGCTGACTGAGCTGACTTGAGCTTGGCCCGAGCTGACTTGAGCTGAATTCAGCTGGCTCATCTACCTTAGCTCGATCCCTCATTTTGTCCGAGCTGGTTCGGAGTCCTTGAGCTTCCCAACAACTTGGCCCAAATCTTTCCATCTTTTTACTCGCCTTTCGGACCTTCCGAGTCTAAAGGCTAAGTTCCCATTTGGATTCCCCTTTTTTCTGCATTCCCTTGAAAGTAACTAAGTCCCTTTGTCCCACTTCCCAGAGCCGAGTTGCGGATCCTACTTGGCCATAGTTCGTTCCGCGAACTAGTGAAGTTCGGGGACGTGACAAGTCTCCCCCCCCCCTTGAAATGGATTCGCCCTCGAATCCGATTCAAGTCCTTGACACTTGTCCTCTTCCTTGAACAGACTTGGGAACTCAGCTCGCATCTTGGCCTCTGTTTCCCATGTTTTCTCTTGATTCCCATCACATTCCCAAAGTATCTGGACCATCTTTATATTGTTCCTTCTTGTCGCTTTATCCATTCGATCTACGATCCGAACTGGAATAGTTTCGATGGTCAAGTTTTCCTTTAGGTTGGCTGGGGGTTCGGCAATTACTTCATCCTGATCCCTTAAGCATTTTCCGAGTTGGGACACATGGAACACATTATGAAATGCTTCCATCTCCGGTGGCAAGTCCAACTTGTATGCAACTTTCCAACTCTTTCAATAACTTGGTAAGGACCCATATACCTTGGGTTCAACTTTCCATGTTTCAAAGTTCTAGCTCTTCCCTTAAACGTGATGGTTTTAAGGTAGACTAAGTCTCTGACTTTGAATTTTATATCCTTTCTGCGCCTATCGGCATAGTTTTTATGCCGATCTTGGGCTTCTTTCAATTTAAGCCGCAAGAACTTGATCTTCTCAGTTGTTTCCTCAACAATCTTCGGGCGAATCGTGCTTCTTTCACCCACTTGTATCCAACATNTGTTTCAAAGTTCTAGCTCTTCCCTTAAACGTGATGGTTTTAAGGTAGACTAAGTCTCTGACTTTGAATTTTATATCCTTTCTGCGCCTATCGGCATAGTTTTTATGCCGATCTTGGGCTTCTTTCAATTTAAGCCGCAAGAACTTGATCTTCTCAGTTGTTTCCTCAACAATCTTCGGGCGAATCGTGCTTCTTTCACCCACTTGTATCCAACATAAGGGTGTTCTGCATGGCCACCCATATAATGCTTCATAAGGCGACATCCCAATACTAGCTTGAAAGCTATTGTTGTATGAGAATTCGACCAAGGGAAGATGTTTTTCCCATGATCCGCCTCATTCTAGCACACATGCTCGCAACATGTCTTCTAATTTCTGGATGATTCGTTCAGACTGGCCATTTGTCTGCAGATGGTAAGCCGTGCTCATATTCACCCTGGTTCCTAAGGCTTTTTGGAAAGCCTTCCAAAAGTGTGATGTGAACCGTGAATCCCGATCCGAGACTATGCTTGAAGGCACACTGTGTAGTCTAACGATCTCATCGATATACTTGCCCGCTATGTGTTCAAATCCATCCGTTTTCTTTATGCGAATGAAGTGGGCAGACTCCATAAGTCTATCTACCATGACCCAAATCTCATCCTTCTTTGTCCTAGTTATGGGCAGACCAGTCACAAAGTCCATTGCCACATTGTCCCATTTCCATTCCGGAATGGGAAGGTTTTGCAACAGCCCACTTGGTACTTGGTTTTCCGCCTTAACCAGTTGGCAAGTTGGACACTTAGCAACCTAATTTGCTACGTCCCTTTTCATTCCCACCCAATGATAATACCATTTCAGGTCATGATACATCTTGTTTAGCCCCAGATGGATTGAAAATTTTGATTGGTGAGCTTCCCTTAGGATTTTTTCCTTAAGTTCCTTAGCATTCGGAACTGAAATTCGGCCATGGACCATAATCGTCCCATTGCTCGAAGTTTCATATTCTGTCTGTTCATTCTTGGCCATCTTGTTCAGGTTCTCATCTTGAGCCTGAGCCGTACGGATCCTTGTGAGTAAGTCCGCTTTGTTTACCGCGTCCAAACCCAAAGGTTCCTAATCTCTGGACAAGGCATTCAGCCTTAACGTCCTGATCATGCACCCCAATTCCGCTATCTCCTTTCCGGCGTCTACGTTAGCCCGTCTTCTGCTCAACGCATCAGCCACTTGATTCACCTTTCCAGGATGATAAGCGACATCAACGTCATAATCTGCTACTAGTTCCATCCACCGCCTTTGCCTTAGATTTAGTTCAGGCTGGGTGAAGATTTACTTTAAGCTCTTATGATTGGTGTATATTTGCACCTTGGCTCCATAGAAGTATGACCGCCAGATCTTAAGTGCGAATACTACAACCCCCATTTCCAGGTCATGGGTTGGGTAATTCCCTTCATGCTTTCATAATTGCCTTGATGCATAGGCAATCACTTTTTCCCTTTGCATCATAACACATCCTAACTCGGTTATGGATGCATCTGTATAGATCACATAAGGTACGTCCGGTTCCGGTAAGGCCAAAATCGGTGCACTTGTGAGTCTTTCCTTAAGTTCTACGAAACTCCCTTCACATTTCGCCGCCCATTTGAATTCCATATTCTTTCCCGTTAGTTGTGTTAAGGGCTGGGCCAAACTTGCGAATCCTTTCACAATCTTGAGGTAGTATCCCACAAGCCCGAGGAAACTCCTGCTTTTTTGTTACGTTCTTTGGTCTTGGCCATTCCTTGATGGCTCTTATTTTCTCTGGATCAACCATCACGCCTTGATCCAAGACAATGTGTCCAAGGAACCCAATGCTTCTTTGCCAAAAGCTACATTTGCTTAGCTTTGTAAAGAGTTGGTGTTCCCTTAGCCGTTTCAGCTGCATCCTCAAATGCTCTTGATGCTTTTTCTAATCCTTTGAGTAGACGAGTATGTCATCAATGAAGATTATGACAAAATCATCTAAGCAATCCCGGAACAGTCCATCCATCATTTTCATGAAGACTGCCAGTGCATTGGTCAACCCAAAAGGCATTACCACAAACTCATAGTGGCCATACCTTGTCTGGAATGTCGTCTTCCTTATATCCGATGGATTAATTGGGATCTGGTGATATCCAGATGCCAAGTCAATTTTGGAGAACCATGTTGCTCTTTTCAACAGATCCAGCAAATCATCTATTCGGGGTAATGGGTATTTCTTCTTTACAGTCACCCTATTCAACCTGCGGTAGTCGATGCAAAGCCTCATGCTTCCATCCTTCTTTTTCACAAATAGCACTGGCGCACCCCAAGGTGAACTGTTAGGCCTGATGTATCCCTTATCCAGCAGCTCCTCTAGTTGCTTCTTTAACTCAGCCATCTCGGCTGGTGCCATTCTATAAGGTGCCTTTTAGATTGGATTTTTTCCTGGTTCCAGCTCTATCGTGAACGGGTCCGACCTATCTGGTGGTAGCCCAGTCAAGGTTTGGAACACATCTTCAAATTCGTTCACAACCGGTATATCCTTAACTTTGCATTCGGGCCAACTTCACTCACAGTGATAGTGGCTAGGTATGCCTCGCATCCTTTTTCCAGCATCCTCTCGGCCTGAATTGCTGAAACTACTAGACTTCCCGAGGTAGGCCGGACTCCCTGGAATTCGAGATTTCCCTTCTCTATTCCAAACCGCACCCGTCCTCGCTGACAGTCTATAATTGCCTTATACTTGGCAAGCCAATCCATTCCCAAGATCACCTCGTGATTCTCATGTTGAACAATGACTAAATCTGCTGGCATTTCCATGTTACCTATCTTAACGGGAATTTCACCGACCATTCCTTGTGAGAGCATGGTCTGACCACCAGCGGCTCTCACTTTCACATTCTATCCGGATGTTTTCTTCACAAAAATCCCTTTCCCAATCATGTACGGGCTCACAAAACTATGTGTTGCTCCGGAATCAAACAAGGTGTGCGTTTCTACACCACCTATCACTAAGGTCCCTACACATTCATTCCCAGAATGCTAAGTCCCTTCCCAATTCGTTCATGCTAATGATGCAAATGCAGAATGTTTTAGAGTATTCGGAAAGGTGAAAATGTACCAGTGACCGCGTTGAAGTTTGCATCATCTTCCCTTTCCTTTGACAGTTCGTAGACCTGCGGTTCACCCGTCTGTTGCCTTTTGGCTTGAGACTGCGGCTCATTATTGCCGCAGCCTCCTTTTTGTCCTACTTGCCTTTTTGCTGACAACTTAGGGCATTCCCTCTGGAAATGTCCTGTCTTACCACAATGGTAACAAGTCTTAGGATTCACCCCACTTGTTCCACCTTGGCCCTGATCCATCCGCGGACAGTTTTGGATCCCGTGATCCTTACTTCTGTATCAAAGGCATGCACCAGTTTCCTTCCAGCATTCACCCCCGTGCCTACGACCACATGTCTTGCACTCCGCATTCCTCGCAACAGTCTTGCGATCATCATCAGCTTCATATTTCCGTTTACGGTCCCCACCCTTGTTAGCCTGCTTGGGTGGCTGAATTCATGAACGGTACAAGGAATATTCCTCTTCCAAAGTTGCGTCTATCATTGCCGCCCTTTCCACCAGTTCCGAGCCAGAACTAAAGGTCCGGACCGAGCAGTGTACACGGATCTCAACCTTTAGCCCGCGGCAGAACCGGCGGACTTGAGCCTGCTCATCCTCAAGCTCCCTTCCCATATATCGCCTTAAGCGATTGAACTCTTCCTCATATTCTCGGACATTTCTTCGTCCTTGCACCAAATCTAGGAAGGCGCATTCAAGTATGTCCCATGCCTCAGATGGGAAGAAATTTTTGTTAAACTCCCGTTCGAAATCCGCAAAGGTGTGAATTTGTTCACCCTTGCGTTTTTCAACCGAAAGCCACCAGTTGTGCGCATCACCTTCCATGAAATGGATCGCAATGTCCTTCTTGTAATCTTCCGGGCAGCGTGTGGAACTAAAGTTCCTAGCCAGATGGCTTCTCCACTGATCCTCTTCTATTGGATCTAAACTTCACGTGAAGTGCTTAGTTCTGAGCCTCGAGATATGCTCCAGAACACTCAAGTAATCCACCTTCTTTGGTGCGACTCTTGGCGGGGGAGGCAAGGTCTCCACCACTTCACGGTTTACTACATTTTGCCCACCAGTTAGGGGCTGAGCCGTAAGGATTGTAGCGGATCTTTCACCCACAGCACGTGTTTGTACCAGCTTCTTAATATATTCCGTCATTGCCAAGATGGCTTTCGACATCATGGCTCGGGTTAGGACCGCAAAAAAGTTCGCTTCTTTGTCTGCGTCCTTCTCATTCGCATCCGCATCATCCTCCTTCCCAACATTGGAGGATTCTGCAACTTCTTCCATATACCCATCCTGAGATGGGGTCGGGTTCACAATCCTGGTTTCACCATGGATCGGCACATTTTTTACCCTCGGTTGCACTATTCCCGCGCCGAACCCTTGCACAGATGTGCCTCCTAATTCATTAGCTCCAACCACCGGTCCGGTTGGGGTCTTATTAACTTTCCCAGTCTCATTTCCACCAACCACGGGTCCGGTTGGGGTTTTGTTCCCAGCATCAGTTGCATCCACGTTTGGATCAACATTATGCTGCTTATCTTTTTTTCTTTCCAGACTTGTCGTTTTTACCCATCTACAAGATCAAACAGTCACACAACCACGTTTAATCTTTAGTACGAACTTAGCGACTTACCAGCATGAGTCTTTCACAACTGAAGAGTGGTGATTCCCCCATAAGCCGCACACTAGTCTAAGGATCAAGCATGCTCTGATACCAACTTGTGACGCCCCATCCCGTACACTAAGTCCGGAACGGCCATCACACGCCGAATCACTAAGTGATTCCGGCAAGACCAGTTCATTTTAATGCCTTAGCCGTTTTTAAGTCATTTTCATGTGAGGTTCAATTCTGAAATTCGATTTAAGCCTTTAAGTGTTAGAGTTAATTTAAATGCGGAAGCAACTTAGATAAACCGGGATTTTTATTAATAATACTTAAGATTTGTTACAATTTGAGAATTTTGCTCTATAGGTTATTACAAGTTTAATAATAACGATCCTAACAAATATCCTGAGTTGATCACCACCCATTTTGCGGCCAGGAAGCCTCATGCTAAGCCAAATCCTTCCCGCGATCCCCTTTACTACTTGAAAGTTACAAAACGGTTAAGTAATCCAACCGGTTAATTAGTGCGTTATTTATGCTTTCAGCCCGATCTATATGCACGTTTTAACCCATTAAACCCATCACTTCTTAAGTTAAGTTTCGGTTCACTATGTTCGGAATTCGGCCATGATTCCCTTATTTCGGTTTGGCTTGGATCGGATTTCCCAATCTCCCCGAGCCATGTTCCGAACAATCCAGGACTTAGGCTAGTATCTGCAACAATTATTCGATTGGGTGATTTTTCCTTAAGGCATAGCCAAACTGATCTTGATTCCGACGAATCACTGCGGTTCAAGCCAATCAGTCTAGGTTGTGAGCTTAAGTGTCGGATTTCGAGAATAATGGACAAGGCATAAGTTTGGTTCGGATTCAGCCATTTCACCGGCACTATCCCATCCGGACTTAGCCTAAGAATTTTATGCACCTTTGCTTTTCGAAGACCGGTTTACCAGACTGATTTTCAAAACGTTCCTAACTTCGGCTCAGATCACTCAACTTTCCAAGCCCAACGATCAGATTTCCTTCCTTCAATGCCTTCGAGTTTATCTCAAGGTTTTTCGGAATTTTTCTGTCTAAGTGTGTGCGAAAAATGAACCCTTGGGCGCTCTATTTATAGAGTTGGCTCGTAGCCGTTTTAAACCGACAAGCCAACTCGCGCCCCTTTAAATAGGCACGTTTGGCCGAACTGGTGCAAGTTGAGCATAACCCCCCAACCGTCCAGCTCGGCCCAACTGCCCAGCTAGTGTCCAGTCCACTTAGCTGGCTAAATTGGCTGATACTTAGCTCGAGCTGACTGAGCTAACTTGAGCTTGGCCCGAGCTGACCTGAGCTGAATTCAGCTGGCTCAGCTACCTTAGCTTGATCCTTCACTTTGTCCAAGCTGGTTTCAAGTCCTTGAGCTTCCCAACAACTTGGCCCAAATCTTTCCATCTTTTTACTCAGCCTTTCGGACCTTCCGAGTCTAAAGGTTAAGTTCCCATTCGGATTCCCCTTTTGTCCGCATTCCCTTGAAAGGAACTCAGTCCCTTTGTCCCACTTCCCATAGCCAAGTTTCGGATCCCACTTGGCTATAGTTTCTTCCGCGAACTAGTGAAGTTCGGGGACGTGACAATATGGAAGTTGGAACTCCACCAAACCATCAACCAACATCATCACCTGGTCTTGGTTTCATATATTATATAACAGTTGGACATATTTCACAAACAATTTGACCAAGAGGTCTATTTAATATTTGGAGACCAAACACAAATATAAATGATGATCTAACAAATGATTCGAGAGACAAAGATTAGTTTGTAATAGTTTTGTAACATAGTTATTATTTAGAAAAAGTTGTACAAAAGTGCACTTTGTGGGAGTGTATTTGCATTTTGAGGACTATTGTTATTGATGCACTTTATTTGAGTAAATAGATAATTATATCTCTAGAATAAGACTCACATGCGAATGAGTTTGGATATTTTCACCCGTTGTTTTTTGTTAGATTTTTTTTACCCGCTTAATCTTTAAAACTAATTATTTGATAGTATATATTTTCAAAAATATTAAAAACTATACCAAAATTCATAATTTTTGTATTCTATAAATAGAGACTTGTTTCTTTTAATTTAAACACAGGAAAAAAACAGATTTCTCTTTATTTTTCTACAACATCATGATTTCGTATACATGTCATCGTGTACACACGCATCATGGACATAACGCTGATAATTAGAATTATGTACACATGCATAGTGGACATGACATAGATTAGATGATACTGTATGCAAACTGCATTATCATTGTGGACATGATGGTGATAATTAGCATCGTGTACACACGCATCGTGGACATGACGCTGAAAACATTTTGTACATGATGTTGTGCGCAAACTACATTATATTTGTGGACATGACACTGATAATTAGCATCTTGTACACATGCATCGGGGACATGGCGTTGATAATTAGCATCATGTACACATGTATCATAGACATGACATAGCATAGACGATGATGTACGCAAAACTGCATTATAATTGTGGACACGATGCTGATAATTAGCATCGTGTACACATGCATCGTGAAAGTGACTATGATAATTAGCATCATGGACACACATATCATGGACATGACGATGTACACAGAATGCATGATACATGACGTTACGCGCTTATACATGCACGCATCATCCACACAATTATACTTAGAGGTTAAAATTCAAAAAAATCGATTTCTTTCATAGAGAAATTCCACCAATAGTAATAAGTTTTTTATTTTATAATTACTTTTGAAAAACGGCAACTAGAGTGAAAGCCTCCTTATGCTTTATGATATTATTCATATATTTACACATGTTGTGTTATTTATAATCCCATTTTGTTATAAAATAATGATCGTTTTAAAATTTTCTTATAAAATTTCAGGTTTATCTATATGTCAACTGCGGTCACAAGAAATCCACACTTTAAGTTATGAAGAGAGAATTGAATTATGAAATTTGGAAAATGAACAATTTGATAAACTAATTCAACTAACTTTGACTTGTTATGATCGACACTTTCAAAGAGCAACTTTTTAAACAGAAAGAGGTTTAGGCTGGAGAAACATTTAGCATAGACTACAACAAGATGATGCTGCTTGCCTTGAGTTACTACGAATGTCACTGCCATGTTTCACAACATTGTGCAATATGCTATAATTACGGTATACAACCAACATTAAATGTAAGTATTAAAGAAAGTGTGGCTATATATGTTCTTATGCATATGTGGTCACAATAAAGTTCAGAGAGATGTTGGTTTGGGATTTGGAAGGAATCAGGAAACTGTGATGAGAAAATTTAATGAAAATCTGGCAGCGAATGAATTACTTGCATGTGTATATTATAACTCCAACAAGACAAGAACTACATCGAATCCCCGAAGGACTTCAAGTAGATCAAAAATATTGGCCATAATTTAGTGGATTTGTTGGAGCTATGGATGAAACTCATGTTTTCATAAAAGTAAAGCCAGAATTACAAGGGATTTAATTGGAATCAACATGATGATGCATCATTAAGCATTCTGGCAAAATGTTATTTGAGTATGTTATTCACATATATTTGGAATAGAGCTCCAGGATCATGTCACGACACAACCATTCTCACAATAGCACAAAAAAGTGATACTGAGTTTCCCTTGCCTCCGTAAAAAAAATATTATCTTGTTGATTCTGGCTATCCAAACAAACAAGGATTTTTGGCTTCTTATAAATCATCATTAAATAGAGTTGTGCGATATCATATGATGCATAATAACTCCGCTGCTCCAATAAATAAACAAGAATTGTTTAATCAGTGGCATGCTTCTTTACATTGGCTTATTGAGAGAAGTTTTGAAGTTAGGAAAAGAAATGGTGCATCCTTTGTGGATTTTTCCGAGATATAATATCAACGTGCAAAAGAATGTGGTAATGGCTACAATGATATTACATAAGTTTATTAAAGTTCCAAATTTCTCATATGCGGATTTTGTAGAAACAATTTTAAGACATAATATAACAATAAGAAATGTGAACCTAATTGACGTGGATGAAGAAGCATAATTATTAGATGGAGAACACATGACACAAATAAGAGATAATATCGTAAATATATTATGAGAAAATAAAAGTGTTAGATAAATTGTATTGCTATTTTTTCAAGTTTTTCTTATTTATGAACAATAAATAAACATATTTTTAATTAAATTTTTGTAAATTATGTTTATAATTCATAATTATTATATTAATAATATTTTATGAATTAATAATCATAATCAAAAATTTTATTATTATTGTTATATTAATATATCATATTTATCATTTATATTCCTAACTATTCTTTCAAATTTTACCATTCTTAGTACTACATTTTGTTTTATTTACCATTCAAAAATGATTTCATACCGCTTTTTCAATTAGCAACAATTGTACCACAATTATATTTTATCTTCCTGTACCGCATTTTATTATACCATCCCGCTTTATCATTTCTTCATGCACTATGAAATCCAAACTAGCGATTCGGTACCTAAATATTACAAGAAACTACTGAGCCATTATTCACCATGGGGATTGATTGACTAATTCAAAGGAGTCCGTCTTAGAGTCTGAATGGTAATAACAAATCAAGCGGTTCATGACAAAAAAATAAGCGGAATGACATAGTTAAGAGCATGAATGAGAGACAAGAAAAAAATGGAATTGAGAAGACGTACGACGCATTTGGTAATACATCGCCATTCACATAAAAATTGGAAGGTGGGCACATGTTTATTAAAAGATGTGTAGTATAAATTTGAGAAAATATTGTTTTTCTTTGAATACAAAAAATGCACGGGAGATATAAATCACACCCAAAAGAGAGCAGATGCAGTACGGTATCTATTACATTTTTTACTTTTTTACTCTATGCTTCATTATATTTGTTTCCAAACTCGAAGCAAATTACAAAATTACCCAAATAATTATCATAATCTATTATCCGAAGAATTGGATTCGAAAACATAATCGAATTACCCAAACATTACAAAACATAAATAATGTTTTTATTATTTTGTGGTAATATTTTTGGAAGTGAAGTATTTTAATGATATTTTTAAAATAATTAAGAGTGTGATATTGTGAAATATAAACATTATCCTTCATCACTAATTTTAATTAACTATTCAAATATTATCTTGTACGCTAATTTTATTACAACCGCAAGTGTTCCGCATCGCTTATTTTATTTTCTGCACCGCATTTAATCATACATTCCCATTTATTTTTCTGTCATGCATTACTTAGTTTGTTGTTACCATTTATATCCTAAAGCTCTGAATGGGAACTTTGGATTTGATAGTGTGGTAAAAAATGATTGAGTGGGGTGGGACAAAAAATGCGGTGCGGGTAAAAAAAAATTGTAATACAATTGCGGTTAACGAAAAATAAGCGTATAAGAACATTACAGTATGGTGAACAAAAAAGTGATGCAGAACATATATTTGAATAATATAAAAATATAATTGGTTTAGATATAAGAATATAAATCAACTAATTAAAATATATTAATATAATTAGATTTAGAATTATAAAATTTAATAATTAGTTTTTATTAATACAGTACTTATTTACCATAAATAAAAAGTGTCAGAAATAAAATTTTAATTTTCTTAAATATACATATTTTTGTTAAATTTATTAATAAAAATAATTCATAAAAATACAAATAACATTATAGTCGGGCACTTTGATTTTTCCGTAACATATCTGCAATATTATCTCTTATTTATGATATGTGTTCCCCATATGATTCTTCTACTTCTTCCATGTCATACAAATAAGACTCACAATTTACATTGTCAATTTTTTCTTCTAATACTATATCTGCAAAATCTGCATCTGAAAAATTTGTAACTTTGATGAAGTTTTGTAATCCCATTTGTAGCCATTACCACTTTTTTTGTACGTCAATATCATATCTTGGATAATCACAAAGAATCCGCCATTTCTTTTCCCAAACTCCAAAACTCCTCTCGAAAACAGAACATAAAGAAGCATGTCATCGATTAAACAATTCTTGTTTATTCCATGGAGGAGCGGTGTTGAACTGCATCATATGATACCTCACGAAATTTTCAGGACGATCTATAAGGAGCTAAAAATCCTTATTTGTTTGGATAACCACAATCAACAAGATAATAGTTTTGTGAAGGAGGCAAAGGAAACACAGTATCACTTTGTTGTGCCATTGAGAGAACGGCTGTGTCGTGACATGATCCTGGTCCGTTCCAAATATATGTGAATAACATATTCAAATCACATATTTAAATGATGTTTAAAGATGCATTATCATGTCGATTTCAATACATTCCTTGTAGTTCAAGCTTCACTTTTACGCAAACATGAGCTCCATCCATAGCTCAAACGAATCCGTTAAAATATGGCCAATATCTTTGATCTACTTGTAGTCTTTCAAGAGTTCGGTGTAGTTCTTGTCTTGTTGAAGTTCTAATATAATCACATGCAAGTAATTAAGTGGATTTTAGAACTTCACTAAATTTCCTATTCAAAGTCTCTTGATTTCTTCCAAATCTCAAGACGACATCTCTTTGAACTTCTTTGTGGCCACATATTCGTAGAAACATAGCCACACTTTCTTCAATACTTACATTTAATGTTGGTTGTAGGTCATAATTTTTTGTAGTGTATGACACAATGATGTAAAGCATGGCAGTGACTTTCGTAATAAATGAAGACATGCAACATCATCTTGTTGTAGTTTACGCCAAATATTTCTTCATCCTAAACCTCCAACAGTTTGCACTCATGCTTTTTTGTAATGTCTATTATAGTAAGTTAAAGCTGGTTCAACTTCAAAATTCTCATTCTCTAAATTCCATAATTCAATTCTCTCTTTGTAACTTAAACTACAAATGTTTCGTGATCGCAATTAACAAAGACGAAAAACCTGAAATTTTGAAGATATTAATTATATTGTTATTAAATAGAAACGAAAAATGATAAACACGCAACTTATGAATTTTGACTAATAAAAAATAGTTATTTCATAACATAAACTAGAAATATTAAAATACGACAACAATAGTTCATAACATAAATTAGAAATATTAAAATACGATAACAATACTTTATAACATAAACTAAAAATATTAAAATACGGTGACAAGAGTTCATAACATAAACTAGAAATATTAAAATATGACGATAATGGTTCATATGCTTTAAAGACATCTTGCGTACTACGTTGTAGTGGTTCGTTTTTATCCATCATTTCTTGATTCATTTTGACGATTTTTGTTGTACTAGCATATGGTCCCCATATATTGAACAGACCTCCCAATTTAATTGTTTGTGAACTTTTTGCAGCTTCAAAGTAGTTTGTGAAACCAAGACCATGTGATGATGGATGTTGAAGAGTTGGTGAAGTTCCAACTTCTACACTATATGATACTTCTTGTTGATTTCTCCTCGTACCTTCTTCTTGACATCCTATTGAAAATTCATATTGAACATTTACTGGTATCATTCCTAATGATCCACCTTGTTGAAAATTATGTGTATGTTGTCATGGGTTGAAGTTTGATGGAGAAGGACTCAAATGTTGGAAGTTCAATGGTGGTTGAAGACCCTATTGTTGGAAACCGAGACTTGGTGGTGTTCCCATGGTTGAACATTTGGTGGAGTTTCCCATGGTGGGACATTTGGTGAAGTTCCCCATTGTGGTGCATTTGGTGGAGTTTTCCATTGATGAGCAGTCGGTGGTGTGCCCCACTATTGAAAACCGGGATCCCATACACCTCCCCAACCTTGTCCTCTAGAATTTGTACCCACATAAGATGGACTACCAGATGATACACCTCCTAAATGTGGACTCCCAACTGTTTGACTTGAGCCTAATTTTTTTGGAACATCTTGATTGTTACGCGTGACACCCGTCATCGCTTCTAACAGTTGTAGTTTATTTTCATCGTCTCCAAATATATCAGTGAAATACTTAAGCCAAAACAATAGCTCTTTTGATTTCTTTAAGCATGTCCAATAAAACCTAGTATGCTTTGGCAACTCTAGAGCAATAAATATTTGTTTTGCTTTTTGAATTCATTGAAATCATCTTGGTCAAAACCACCTGGACGAAGTTGTTGTAAAATATGTCGTTGGAACTCTGTATATCCACTTATTGTGTCTTGTATGGTTGTCTCAAAGGACTTCTTTTTATGACTTCCTCGTGAACCACTTTCAATAGAGACCCGAGAGTTTCATTCTGATTTTTGTGTTCTACTTTCATGTATATCATTTGTTTGTAAATTTACTCTTCCTCTTTTCTGACTTCTACAAGTGGAGATTTGAACCGCCTCATTTCTAAACTCATTTGAATGACGTGTATCACCAACATTGTTAACATGAAACACTTCTTCATCTTTTTGCGTTTCAGGAATTTGAGTTTTAGTTACGCCACCACTATCGGTGTTTGAGTCATCATGCACATCTTCACCTACTACATGCTAATTGTTTAACTCATCTCGTCTTTGTCGTACAAAATGTTGAGACTGAGAATAAACATCATGTAACACAAGACATTGTACCATCCCATCAGAAAACTCTGGCGGTTTTAAAAAAAAAAAACTCTTTGTTAATCTGCATCTCTATAAATATGTTATCATCACATTTCTTGATACTTAAATTTTGAAAAATAATTTGATGACTATAAATATTATGAGTACTTACGAACTCCAATTCCTTCCACAATTCTTTAGAGACATATAATATTGATGTAGCTGGATCAATAGAGATACCAGTGGATTTATAAGACCCTTCCATCTCTTGTGGCTTTTCTGAATTTGTCAAGCTGGTTTTTGAAAAATGTAAAGTGATATTCATGTTGAATGCATGGTTAAACTTGTCAACCATATATTTTTAAGAGTATGACTATTCATGGCAATTACTTCATCATATAATTCAATAAGTGTTCTTTCATGTTCGTGAGCCATTTGTATTTTTTGTTTCTTTACAAATGTTCTAATCACAATGTTATTTAATATATAATTTAATGAAAATTAAAAATTAAAAATATTTACCCTTATAGTTGTTTAGTGGAAAGTGTTGAAGATTCTGCAGGAATAGTTGAATTAATTCATCTTGAAAGGTTTATGTTTTCTCGCCGATTAGATGTCATATCTAAATGTAAAAGCACATAACTAATTTTTAAATTTTTATAAATTAATTAATCAAAATAAAATTATATATATTTAACAGTAATAATTTTAAATCTAAAGGAAAACCTAGAGATTTCTATATAAAAATTTATACGTAACTATTTAATCAATAAATATAAATTTTTTAAAATTCATTTTAAGCTTGAATATANTTAAGCTTGTATATATATATATATATATATATATATATATATATTTGTTATTTAAATGGAAGTTATTTGTTGTACAAGAATGTTTAAGTAATAATATCCTGATTAAAAAATTGATATAAATTTATGTAAGATTGTTTTTCATGATAAATTAGCCTTTACGAGAACTATTTTATTCAATTTATTTATAAGAAAAAAAAAATAGTGAAAAATTGAAGAAGATTAATGACAATTGTTTAATGGTAGTACGTCGCAAATTCTTTTAATAGCTTGTTTAGCTATATTATTTTTTAAAAAATAATGTTCTTATATCAGTCTAAGAAAAAGAATATTCATGAGATCATTTAACTTATGTATAAGAAAAATTGAAAAGATTAATTGTCCATAATATATATTTTAACATTTTTTATGGTTCTAATTGTTAAATATTATTGTGAGATTCATTTTCAAAGGTACATGATAACATATTAGTATTGTAATTAGAACAAAAATGCAATAGAAGTTAGTAAAAGAAACTTACCCTACGTGATCTGGAAAAAAAAAAATGTGGAGAAGATTTTCTTTGTTTGGTCACAAGTCACAACTCTTTTATTTTGAACTAGATTAGGTCCCGCGTAATACGCGGGTATAAGTAAATTATATAGATTTACATATGATAACATGTATTATTTTATATTTTAATCGACATTAAAATCAAAATTTAATTATTATTAGTTGTTTTGATCTCTAGTTTCTTTTTACAAAATCGTT
Organism: Iberis pinnata; assembly: GCA_900406425.1. Taxonomy (NCBI): domain Eukaryota; kingdom Viridiplantae; phylum Streptophyta; class Magnoliopsida; order Brassicales; family Brassicaceae; genus Iberis; species Iberis pinnata. The sequence goes on along the minus strand of OVBE01003048.1, from coordinate 3,555 downwards.
AAAACTAATATAAACATATGTTGCGGTTTTTAGGTTTAAAAAAACATAAAAGTGTACATATATTTTTTCTCTTCAAATTTATACTATTAATCTCTTATATATTATATATTTTTGTTATTTTAATCTTATAATTTATGTTAATTTATAAAATCAATATTTTTCTTTTGTTGTTATGTAGTTTTCATTTAAAAGAGCAATTAATATTTCCTTTTTGTTAATATATTATTTAAAAAATAATAAACTAACAATAAGAAATTTTCCATTAGTTTAAAATATTACGTTGACACATGTCATAATCTTAATTAACGATGACACATGTCACAATCTCACAAATTATAAATTTGCTTACATGTCGCATCCACGTTAAACATGTTCTGATTTATATAATAAGATAAGTATGTTTGATTTTTATAAGGAAAGATGTGCATACTATTTATAGGAAAAAAAAAAGAACACTAAATTTTTGATAATTTCTTATTGGATAATCTATGTGTTTTTTTCCATTGGACCGCAGCATATTTATTGTGTTAAAAAACTTGAAGGGTGTTCTTATTAACAAAGTAAAATTGTATCTCGGTTTACGTGCATAGATTTACCAATATGTTTTTATTATCCGCGAATTAATTTGCCAGATTAGTGAATGGAAGTTATTTCGCGTTTTTTAAAAGCAACATAAAAAACCACACTCAACTCTCCGCATTCATAACCAGTGTGCGGCGTGAGAAAAAAAATTAGCGTTGCGGAACAACTATGGTTTTAATAAAATTAGTTGTACGGGATAATTTTTTAATAATGAATAAAAATTATCAATGCGGGATAATTTTTATGTTTTAAAATATCACACACTCTCAATTATTTCAAAATATATCATTAAAATATTTTAGTTTAAAAAATATTACCACAATAATAAAATTATTATTTACTTTTCTATAAAATTTGGGTAGTTCAGTTCAACTCATAAAATTTTGTTTTGATTAGGATTCGACTCCATTATTCAGATAATAGATATTGATATTTATTCGGGTAATTTTGTAATTCGGTTTGAGATCGAAACCAAAACTTTTGTTTCAGTTCGATTCAGATTTTTGGACGCTCGTTATTTTATCCATTGCCGAAATAGTATATATATTTTTTTCTTTTCATATATATATATATATATATATATATATATATTTATAATTCTGTTTTTATATGTAACAAAAAATTATATGCGATGCGATATTTATTTTGAATAGTATATATTTAGATTTATTAATTAGAGAGTTTACCGTTTAGTTTTAAAAGATTATGATTTAGGGTTTAAAATAATAATAATGATGTTGAAATATTAAAATTGAATTTATGTTTTGTTTATGTTAATCAAAACTTGTGACAATAAGTATTAATCAAAGCAATATTTTTAAATTGTCATGTACTATTTTTCTAGTGACTGTAAAATTTGTTTAAGATCTTAACTATATTTTTTGAATAATATGTACTAATGAATAACTAAAGATGAATTAAAAAAAAAAGGTACTCCAAAAAAAATTCAACACATCGTACAGCTGCATTTGGGCTGATATTGATATGTCCTGCAAATGTTTTGTAATCAATGGATTTTTTCTCAAGTTTTCTCCCGTACAATCTTTCTAGAAATTTTTTCCAAAGGTTTTTATTTTATCCGTGAATGGTGACAAACTTTATTTTACGCCTCACTCTATATCAATAATGCACTTTTATAGTTTCTCATTCAAGCCCTTAGTTATGATTTATAATATATTTGCACATTCTTTTTGTGTTGTAAATGAGTGGGAATGTAGAAAATAAAACACTTAAAAAAATTAATGGAACCAACTCAATCTACTTTTTCAGATTATAATTCCCTTTTATTTTTTTTCCATTTAATTATATATTGGAGATTTAGTTTAAGTGGGAAGGATGTTATAGTTTATATGGGAATAAGATACTTATTTGCTTTGACAACATTAACAACTAATGATTTTCTGAGTCTTCAAGTCTAGACATGATTATTTATTGATAGATTTATAGGCAAGAAATTTTTTATAAGGATATTCTCATCATTCTGTTGTGATTCTGTTGTGATGCTTCTTATTGAACATAATGAAGACTTGAGGCAAAAGGGAGAAACAAACGGTAACCTTCCAGCTCAAAGAGAGTATTTCATTTCTAAAGAAGTTGTAGCTACAAGACAAAAAAAGCAGAGCAGTACAACTTTTGTAATCTCTATAGCTAACAGATTTGGACTATTATTGAGTGACTCAAATGGACAGATGGTCCAATGATAGAAGAGAGTTCTAGGTCAAGTTTAGGCTATATAATCACCTCTGGTATTGTAGCCGAAAGTATCAAATGAATATGAATTAATCTCTTATCATATAAGTTCTTCTTTAAGCTCTATAGAGTAATATTCTATGTTTCTTCTTTGTCTTCATGGTATCAGAGCCATGGCTTATAAATTCTCTGTCTCTGCTCTAAGTATATCTCAGTGTGTTACAATAAAGCTCACTGAGAAGAACTATTTACTCTGGAAAACACAATTTGAGTCTTCCTTAGCAGGCCAGCTTTTTCTTGGATATGTTAATGGAGCTGAAATCTGTCCACCTGCCACTGTTACAGTCACAACAAACGGAGTCGCCACTGAACAAAGCAATCCAGCCTTCATGAAGTGGTATAGAGAAGACCAAGTTGTTAGGTCTTGGTTGCTAGGGTCTCTGTCAGAAGAAGTGCTGGACATTGTCTATCATCTAACCACTTCACAGGAGGTATGGTCTGCTTTAGCTGAACATTTTAACAAAGTTTCCACACCTAGGCAGTTTTCTCTTCAAAGAAAGCTACAAACTATTTCAAAGGGAAATAAGACTATGGCTGAATATTTGCGAGAGTTTAAAGGGTTATGTGACCAACTAAGCTCTATAGGGCTTCCAGTATCTGAATCAATGAAAATATTCTCTGTTCTTAATGGTTTGGGAAAGGAATATGAGTCTATAACCACTGTGATTGAGAAATCCATGAGCAACTTTCCTAGATAGTCCTATGAATCTGTGGCATTTCAGATTACAGGGTTTGATGATAAGCTTCAAGCATATGAAACTCAAAATGAAGTCTCTCCTCATGTTGATTTCACTACTGAAACTGGATATGGCTATTCAAACAGAGGAAGAGGTCAGTCAAGGTTTGGTAGTAACAGAGGTCGTGGCTATTACTCAACTCGTGGTCGAGGCTTCCACCAACAGATTTCAGGAGGTTCTGATATACTTGTATTTTAGCATGTTTATAGCTTTGTTTTGCATCCATTTAGGTTAGATTCATGATCATTTGGTTAGTATTGGTGCATTTGCATATGCATTTTCATATTTCAGGTGATAGAGACCATGGATGCAAGTTATGGATCAAAAGGAGGTCAAAAAAGTAAAGAAACGCCCAAAAACATAGCATATCGGTCATCACATCGGCCAAAAACAGAGCACCTGACCGATGTGGAGACGGAAAAAAACCAGTAGCTACTATCGGTGGGAATATCGGTCAAGGTCTGACCGATATGGCCACATCGGTCAG